>PITA01015881.1:5156-48558 GCA_004023965.1 Spilogale gracilis
GGGGGTGCACTTGAGATGATGAGAAAAACTTCCTAAAAAGAAGAGCTGGCTGGGAATAGCACATCCTGGTCTGGAGGTAGTGAGCTCCCTGTCGCTCATTGGCAGACAGCATATGAGCAAGAACCAGAGGATTGCTGGTATCTGGTAGAAGGGAGGTGATGCTCTAAGAGGATAGGCGAGCCCAGAAAAGGAAAGGTGACCCCACCAGGGCTGCCTCTGCCTGCTGGAGATCACTCTCCAACAAGACAGGAGAGAAAATGGAAGACACGGGGTGATGTTGGGAAAGGAGGGGTTCCTGCCCCTCTCTAGACTGGCTGGGCCCCTGCATGGGCCTTTAGCCCCATGGAGTGGATATCCTGCTGAGGAGGGGGAATGGGAAATGGGGAGACCCAATTCCTCAGGTAGCTGAGTCACCCCAGCTTCCCTGCGGGCAGGTCTGAGTTGCCAGGGGAGTCTCGGCCCCCTGCTGAGGTGGGTGCCTTCCTGCGCTGTCGGTTCTCCCCCTGATTGCAGAGCAGTGTCAGCAGCCCCAGTTAAGGGTAATTACATGATCTACTAGATGACTGCCGCACTGGCTCCCCACGCTCCCTGGTCTCTTCCAAGGCTAAAACCCTTCAGCGGAATGGAAATGCCTGGAGTAAGATGTATTGCTTTCCCTTCCCTCTGACTTCCCAGGAACAGAACAGGATGGGAGCCTGTCCCCTGGGTGGGTCTGTTATGAGATCATGGCAGCAAGTGTTTCAAAGAATTCCTTATGCACCAGGCTACTCATCGAACCCTGACAAGGACCCTATGCAATTAGTATAACAGACTCCATTTCATGGATAGGAAAACTGAGGCCCAGAGGAAAGAAGCCACTTGTCCTGGGACACACAGCTATGAACTGAGATTTGTGGGACTCAGAGCCTGAGCTGTGGGCCCTGCTCACTGCTGTCAGTGCCACAGTTGGGGGGGGGGAGTGACTTAGGCAACCAGGGGAAGGCACCCCCTGCCCCTTGCTGAGGCCCTCCACCTACAATGCCTTACAGTAAGGGGCAGTTTCCCCAGGGTCATGAATTTTCCATTCAACACTGTAAGGTCAGCAGGGTAGTTTATCATGCCCATTTTACAGATGCAGAAAATGAGATCAGAGCTTGTGACTGGCAAAAGCAGGACTTGAACCCAGGTCTGTCTGACTTCCAGAGTCTGGGTCCTTTTTCCTTCCTCACAGCTTCCAAAGGACAAAGACTAAGGTTTGCATGGAGCCAAGCCCAGGACTGGACCCCACCAGCAAACGGCATCCCTGTGGCTATGGCTACACTTGACCTTCTCCTTCTGTCATTTTCCAGGAGCTGCCACAAGGGTGAAGGATGCAGCTCTGGGTGTTCTTCGTGGTGTTCCTCGCCCTCAGCAGTGGCTCCCACTCTTTCCCACTGTCCCTGCCCCTCAGGTAGGTGGTCCTGTCCCCAGAGCATATGTCCCAATGTCCCCAAACCACCCCTGCAACCCAGTGGGGGCCGATTTAGGGGGTGCAGAATAGAACCCTAAGCTGGCCCCCAGCCATCTCCTCAGCAACCCCCCACTGCCCATCTCTGGGAGGAGGGCCGACCCTGTGCTCCAGAGGAGCCTCCTGGCCTGGGCCCTACCGTCTCTGGGGGTGAACAGGGCAACAGGCAGAAGGACCTTATGGGGACAAGGTGAGTATAGCACCCCGATTCCTCGCCTGGCCCTGCCACCCCGCCCTCTGACCTCTGACCCTTTCCATGTAGAATCCCTCGGCATGCAGACGCCATCTTCACCAAGAACTACCGGAGGCTGCTGGGCCAGCTGTCCGCCCGCCAGCTCCTACAGGACCTCGGGAGCCATCCGCGGAGGTAAGCAGACGGCCTGGTGATTTCCCCCACATTTCCATGCATCAGAGTGTGGAGGGACTTTTGGTCCCTCCCCTTGCACATCTGTCACTGTCAGATTTGCGGTAGCAGAAGGGCCGTCCTGGGAAGCCCCAGCTTACCTCTACCTACAGAATGATCGCTGAGCACCAATTCTGTGCCTCTTCCCAGGCGAGGCTCCGATAGTCATAACACTCACGGTGTTTACTATTCGATCATGATTCTGTGCTGGAAACCAAGGCTCCATCCTGGGACATTTCCGTGAGCTCAGGACAGTGCTGGACTCCTGACGATCAGCTGTTTCTCTTAGGTTCCTCCCAGTAACAACCCTGTGACGTAGGGGCTCTTCCCATCTCACAGTGCAGTTAATAGTGTCCAAAGGACACACACCAAACAGTGGCAGGGCTAGGACCCAAGGAGACTGACATCACAGCCTGGACCCTATTTTGCACAATTTGCACACTTAGGGAGAAGTTGCAGCAGTGACACAATGGGCTTCCACATCCTCTTCTCCATCTTCAACAATTACTACTGTTTTATCATATTTGCTGACACACCCACACAAACACATGTGCACGTTGTTATGATTTCGCTGAACTATTTGAGAGTAAACTGTAGTCATCACAACCCTTTACCCTTAAATATTCCTGCATGGTGCCTCCCAACAGCTAACAAAAGAACATTCTCGGGCATAATCACAGAATAATTAGCACTAAGTGTGCATGTATGCATTTCACCAGTTTTTCCAAAATGTCCTTTGTAGCAATTTTTAATGTCTCTGATCCAGGATCCAATCCAGGATCACAGGTTTCATATAATGGTCCTGTCTCTTTTAGTTTCTTTTTCTCTGGACGATTCTTCAGTCTTTCGTGACATTGACATTTTGTATCAGTAAAGGCCAACTATTCTTTATAGAACATCCCTCATGTTAGATTTGTCTGATGTTGCATCCTGATTAGACTCCGGTTATGCGTTCACAACAGTGATGGTGTGTCCTTCTCAGTGCACCGTATCAGGAGGCACGTGGTGTCCATCTACCCCATTATTGGTGATGATAACTTTAGCTGTTTGGTTAACATGATGTCTAGCAGCTCACTCCTCTGTAAAATTAATATTTCCCCCTTAAAATTAATAAGAAATCTGTGAGGAGATATTTTGCAAATATGAATTTCATAGCCTCTACTCTTCACTGCTAAGTGCCTTCCTCAGTGTTGTGGAATCTAACTGGGTTGCGTGGCAGAGTCCACACCAGATTTTGGAATAGGCATAGGGCCCCACCTTTTCTGTTTACTTTGCCCTGGCCTTTCCCAGGCCTCTCCATATTCTACCCAAAGAGCAACCTCAACTGCTGCTCTTTTTCTAATACTAGCCAGAGAAACGGGGAGCAAGGAGCAAAGGTACGGCTCAGCCGTCAGGTGGACACCCGGGCAGGACCAAGGCAGATGGCACTGGAGAGCACCCTGGTGGCCCTGTTGCAGAAGCACAGGTAGGAGAACATGGATGCGCATGTGTGTGCATGAGTGTGTGCGTGTGTGCGTGTGTGTGTGTATGTGCGTGTGTGTGTGCATGTGCGTGTGTGAGATGAGGGACCTCGGAGGCCTCCTTCCCCATGGGTTGCTGGGAAAAGGAAAGAATCTCCACCACTCTAAAGGCCTGGGGCCCTGCCCAGCAACTGGGAACAGGGTCCCTCCTTACACATATCAAGAATTGGAGAAAGGGGAGAAAATGCGTGCCAGAGACTGGATCTTATCTACTGTTGTCTCTCTGGTGTGAAGCAAGAGGCCAGCCTTAACATCTACATATGAAAATTGTTACATACTCAATAATGCCGGGGTGGGACCCAGGAACCTGAATTTTAACCAGTGTCCCAGGGGATTCTCCTGCGGTTGATCTGACAGGCACACCCTGGAGCCCCTGGCAAGTTCTCCAAACTCTGAAGTCGGGAAAGGCCAGCCCCTCCCCCAGGCTCAGGCAGACTAGCTGGGGCAGCACTCCGGAGAGGGAAAGATGAGGACAACAAATGACAGTCATTCCTCCTGACACTGACCTTCCTGGTCCCACTGGGTGTCAGGCAAGATCAGGAATGAGTGCTCTCATGTTATCGAGGAGGGAAACGGAGGCAAAGAAGGGACAGCAGCTGGCCCCAAGTCCTGGTTGCTTCCCTTCTTCATACAGAGCTGCATTTCACAGAGTTTCCCCGGGATGATGTGACTGTTTGTGCAGAGACTCTGCTGTATTTTTTAGGCTGATTTGAAACTGTGAGCACAAACATGTCCCAGCAGGGCTCCGCCAGTCACTTCTGCACCAACCTATTAAGCGAATCCTGTTCCCAGCAGAGCTCTCCATGGGCTCCCTCACCTTCCTCCCAACCTCATTAGACACCAAGGGCCCGGAGATCTCACCAACTACGGCCCTGTGGAGACACAAGCAGCGGGCAGATGGGCGGGCTGCAAGAGAGGCAAGAACCAGCCCGGGAGGCACACAGCAAGCGCCTTCCTTGTTTCCCCCGTTGTGGAGGAAGGACGAGCTCCAGTCACCTCTAAGATCCCTAAGACTTGAATTCTAAGAATGATGCCTCCCCCAGCTGTTCACACTGGGATTAGGTCATCATTCACCTGCTTTATGGCTACTGCCCAGCCCCAGTGGGGAGGGTAGAGTGGCCCCGGGGAGGGCCAAGTCCCAAGAATGCAGGCTTTGTTCCTGCAGGTTAGAAGCCGGAGACTCCCCAGGGCCGCAGAGCAGGCAGGAAGGGTGGAGGCTGCTCCAGCCATTGTCCCTCCTCCAGCGCAGGGATACAAATCCCAGCATCTCCTGGGGCAGGTGGGGGGCTAAGGAAACAACAGAAGAATGAGTTCTTACACCTTGATCATCAGAGGAGAATGATTTGAAAGATGGCCCATTTGTACACCCACCACACTTTACGTCCGTCCCTCTCATGGCCCTGTGAAGAAATTGAGCTTCAGAAGCACCTGTCTTCCCCTCCCTGGAAAAGTTGTCTGATGGCTACTGTGTGCCAGGCTCTGGGCTGAGGGCACAGCAGTGGCTAGGACAACAGGGGTCCCTGGTCTCGTGGAATTTACTTCTGCACTGCCACACTGAAACAGAAATTAAGCAAGTACCTGAGCAGTGGATTATTTAAGTTGTGAGAAATGGTAAGAGATATAAGGGGTGTGGTTGAGCATCTGTGTGGGAAGGACTCACCTAACCCAACCCTGTCTGGGGATTAGAGGAGGCTCCTTCAAGGGGAAGTCATTGGCCCCGGATGTCAGTAGGCGTGCATTGGCAGAGCTCAGGCTAGGACTGAGGTTCATTCTGCTGGAATGCATGGGATCCCTCCCTTCTTCCCACATTGCATCTTCTGGAACACAGACTGCTCGTCCTGACCCTGGAGCCCCTATCACCCTAGTTCTAGGTATCTTGGCCAAACTCACCCTAGCCTCAGTCTCAATCGAGTTTTGTCTTTTTTTCTGCAACAGGAATTCCCAAGGATGAAGATACCACCTGTGTTTTATGCTACCTGCAGCCAAAACACAGCCATATCCAGTTACCCTTATTGAATTTCTGACCCGCTTTTTCCATCGTAAATACAATAAAATTCCCCCATACTGGTCTGCATGCCAATTTCCTTTTCTCTCCAGCCTAATTTTTTAATGTGTTTTACATGCTTACATTTCCCAAGGAGGTATCACAAGGCATACTACCAAAAATAGCTAACATTTACCAAATAAGTACTTGGGAGTGCCAGCAGCCGCTGTGCATAGAATCTCACATGCTCCTCACACGGCCTAAGCGGAGGTAGTGGTGTACTCATTTCACAGACAATGCAGAGGAAGGTAACTGAGCTGCCAAGGTCACTGCTGACAAGTGAGAAAACTGGGCTCCAAACCCAGGTAGGCCAGCTCAGAACCAGCTCTTCACCATATCTGTACATTCTGGGCCAAAGTCATCTTTCATCTACTAGTGACTTGCTCATCTACGAGCGGTAGCATTTATTCATTCAACAAATATTTATAGAGCATCCACTAGGTTCCAGGCACTGTTCTAGGGACTGGGAATACAACTGGGAGCAAACAGGCAAAGCCCTTGATCTCACAGACCTTATGTTCTAATGAGGGGAAAGAATAATAAAAACAAGTAAATATAGCATATGTTAAATGGTGGCAGTGGCCAAGGAGAAACATTGAGGGGACTGGAGGGTGCAGGAAAGCATTTTTGTTTTTTTGTTTTTTGTTTTTTTGTTTTTTTTTTTTAAAGATTTTCTTTATTTGACAGAGAGAAACACAACTAGAGAGGGAACACAAGCAGGGGGAGTGAGAGAGGGAGAAGCAGGCCTCCTGCCGAGCAGGGAGCCCGATGTGGGGCTTGATCCCGGGTCTCCAGGATCATGACCTGAGCCGAAGGCAGTCGCTTAACCAACTGAGCCACCCAGGCGCCACCAGGAAGGCATTTTTGTAGCTATCACTTATATAGGTGCTGTGCTGTGGCCACGGAAGGCCTCAATGAGATATTCCAGCAAAGGCCTGAAGGAAGAGAGGGGGTTGGCTATGCTTCTGGGTAAGAACATTCCAAGCAGAGTGAAAACCCAACACAAAGGCCCTGAGGCAAGAATATGGTCGGACCAAGAGCAAGGAGGTCAGCGTGGCTTGTGAGAACACTGTGAGGGGGACGCCTGGGTGGCTCAGTGGGTTAAAGCCTCTGCCTTCGGCTCAGGTCATGATCTCAGGGTCCTGAGATAGAGGCCTGCATCAGGCTCTCTGCTTGGCAGGGAGCCTGCTTCCTCCTCTCTCTCTGCCTGCCTCCCTGCCTACTTGTGATCTCTCTCTGTCAAAAAAATAAATTCAAAACAAAACACTGTGAGGGTACGAGCAGAAGCAGGCTGAAGGGGAGCTGGAGGCCAACTCATAGGGATCCTCAGAGGCTGGGTGAGGACTTGGGATCTCGCTCTTGGCAAGATAGGAGTCATCACAGGGTTTAAGTGGAAGAATGACATGATCTGATTTGCATTTGAAGTCACTCTGAGAAAGGGCCAAGTTCTGGATACTTTCTTGGAGAACTAATTTGCTGATGGATAGGGGATGGGGACGGAGTGAAGTCAAGAATGATTCTAAAGTTTTTGGTCTGAGCAACTGGAATGATGAAGTAGCCATTTAGGAGCTTTGAGGGAGGAGAGTTAGGAGTTGAGGGCAGAATTAAGAGGTTGGGTTTGGGGGTACCTGGGTGGCTTGGCTCAGTCGGTTGGCTGTCTGCCTTCGGCTCAGATCATGATCCCAGGGTCCTGGGGTTGAGTCCCACGTCATCAGGCTCCCTGCTCAAAGGAGAGCCTGCTTCTCCCTCTCCCTCTGAAGCTACCCCCTGCTTGTGCTCACTCGCTCTCTCTCAAATAATCTTTGGGAAAAAAAAAAAAAAAAGAGGAGTTTGGGTTTGGACCAGTTGAGTCTGAGATGCCTCTTAACGGTCTACGTGAGGAAATTGTGGAGGCAGCGGCATATATAAGTCTGGAGTCCGAAGGGACATCCAGGCAGCCAATTTGGTCTTGAAAGTCAGGGGAGTAGGTGAGAGCACCATAGAACAGAAATCATAGAGAAGAGATCCAAGGACTTACCCCAGGGAACCCCTACGTTTAAAGTTTCACAGAAAGATGAGGAGCCAGTGAAAGAGACTAAGAATGAGCAGGCAGTGAGAGGACAAGAAAAGTACAAAAGAGAGGGATTCCAGAAGCCCACCGAAGACAGGGTTTCAAGAAGGGAGTGACCCAGTGAGCCAAATGCAGTGATGGGTCAAGGCAGTTGAGAACTGACCAAGGAAGTGACCATGGGAGCCCTGATGATTTTGACAAGAACAAACTGGGTAGAGTGGTGGAGGCATAAGCCTGACGACAGTGGATTCAAGAGCAAATGGTAGGAGAAGAGGCAGAGCTGCTGGGGACAGACCCAGCTGCCCAGTATAGTGGCCAGCAGCGACTGAACACTCGAAATGTGTCTAGTACAAGCTGAGTGGGTTTTAAGTACAAAATAGACATTGATTTCAAAGACAGTATGAAAAGAGAATACAAAATACCAGTGCTTTCTATGTTGATTATATTTTAAAATAATATTTTAGATGTATCGGGTTAAGACACGAATATTAATTTCACCTGTTTTTAAATTTTTTCTAAATCTTTACTCTTAACTTTTAAATTTTTATTATTTTTAAAGATTTTGTTTGTTTATTTATCTGTCAGAGGAAGAGCACAAGCAGGGGGAACAGCAGGCAGAGGGAGAAGCAGGCTCCCTGCGGAGCAAGGAGCTCAATGCGGGACTCGATCCCAGAACCCTGGGATCATGACCTGAACCACCAACAGATGCTTAGCCAACTGAGCCACCCAGCCGTCCCAAATGTCTTCTTTTTATGAACAAAACAAAGAACAGCAGAAAACACAAGAAACTTCTATTTTTATTTTTTAATTTTATTTATTTAAGTAATCTCTATATCCAACATGGGGCTTAATTAAACTCACAACCCTAAGATCAAGAGCCACATGTTTCACTGAGTTAGGTGCATCTCTCTCTCTCTCTTTTTTTTAACTTTTTTATGGTGGTTACTAGAAAACTTACTTCAAAAGATTTTTTATTATTTTGAGAGAGAGAGAGAATAGGGGCAGAGGCAGAGGGAGAGAATCCTTAAGGAGGCTCTGCACTCAGAGTTTGGAGCCCCATGCAGGGCTCCAACTCACTTCCCTGAGATCATGACCCGAGCTGAAATCAAGAGTCAAATGCTTAACAGACTAAGCCACTCAGGTGCCCCTGGTTTTAGAAAATTTAAAATTACCTGTACGGCTTGCATTCTGTCTCTTATGAGATAGCGCTGGTAGAGAGCATTCTTTTGCAGTTGTGTTCTAACCAGAAGCAGAGAATGGAAGCCACTGACCATACGTGCCTGTGTCCGTGATTAGCTTTTTCTATTCAGGGACAATTTCACCGGGGCCAGATACCACCCCACACATCACCTGCCCTGCACATGCCTCTTAGAATCCATGAGTTTTCAGGGGGGTGGGGGTGGGGTAGGGATCAAATTGTTCTATAGTTTGAGTAATGTTTACACCAGTGTCATTAGATATAAAAATTCATTGAGATGTACACTTAAGATCTGTGCATTTTGCTATCACTAAATCAAAAAACAACTAGGAAAAGTCTGGATGATGAGATGTCTGTTTTGATTATAAGTACAGGAAGAATCGCAGCATTGCTGAGGACTCCCGCGACAGGAAGCCCACCCTGGTCCCTGTGCAGCCAGGTCTCCTGTGTCCCGGCACCAGGACGAGAGCCAGCTTGATTCTTCACAGGATTTAGACCACCTGCTCTCTCTGGGAGCCCCCAGTGTACCCTCCAAGAAAAATTGTCAAGCGTGGGAAAGGCTCTGCAGGGGGCCACTTTGGGCTCTGCCGAGGAACCAACAATGAGGGAAGAAAGCCCCCTTGGGAGGTGAAATTTGAGCACTGAGTGCACTTCAACTGAGAGAGGCAGGCCTGCGGAGACCTGCGGAGGAAGACAGATGCACAAAGAAGGAGGCTGCTAGATGGTGGACTGGCCATGGCCAGCCCCGAGGCCCCTTCCCTCTCCCAGACCCACCTGCTCACCTCTCTCCTCCACCCTAACAAAAGCAAGAATGGAAGTCTCTCTCAACTTTCAATTAGTTTTTCAAATGAAATAATGACCACTGGGACCCACTGCTACTTGTGCTTTTTGAAACGAATGTAATTATAAAGGAAAAAAAAACTGCGTTGGTGACAATCCCTGCGCTTTATCAACGTTAACTACAACACTAATGACATTGTGAAAGACTTCACTCCTGCCCCCAGAGGGGCTGGGAGCTTCTTGTTCCCATGGGGGTCCTACTTAAGACTGAGTGCTCTTTTTTCCCCCTAAAGAAATGCTCTATCAATGGGGGACTTGTTGCTTTTAATGATAATCCTTTATGTTTGTAATAACTTCAAGCTCACAAAGAGGCTTCCCGTCCATTGCTTCATTTGCTCCCTCCCACAGCCCCCTGGAGAAAGGTCAGGCACCCCTGCCAGGTCCCACTGCACCACATGGAGGGGAGCAGAGCTGGGGATTGATTCCTTGTTCTTGGGCAGGGCTCTGGTGTGGACTCCAGGTCCCTCAGGAAATTCGAGTGAATTCAACAATCAAACAAATGTGTGGACTTGGTACAGACTGCTGTCTCTGCTCCTCCCAACAGACAGGACAGGACAGTAGTGACAGTATCTACGCTGAGTCAATGAGGAGGGCCAAGCACTTTGGTTAAGTGTTTGGGGCAAGACCTCATTTAATCCTTATAAAGTCCTTAAAGGTATTATCCCCATTTTTACTGATGGGAAACCAAGGCCCCGAGGGTTAAGGAGGGGCACAGGGCTAATCAAGCAGGACAACTGGACTCTAAACCACTAGACTTAATGCTCCTTAGAGAAAGCCAGGCCCAGCACTTCTGTGGTGTCAAAGAAAAACCAGAGCCACATGGTAGTTAAAGCAGGTTTCATTCAGGACTACTGCCCATAGGAGGGAAAGACACCTCAATGTAGAACCGGGCTCAATTCTGAATACAGTGTGGGCAAGTGGGAATTTATAGCCAAGGAGCAAGCTGGGGATCGATGGATGGTAGAAGGAACTTTTGGCTACATGGACCTAACGGGATCCTTGCTGAAGACCGGCCAGGGTGATGACATGACCTGAGGGGCAGTAGATGTCCAGCTAAGTTGGAAAGCAAGCTGATTAAAATCATTTCCGCCCACCCATTTAGTAAATACTGTTAGAATTACCTGTATTTCAAAAGTTATCTAAATGTATTTACGATGTTTCAACTAATACAATTAGAGGCAATGAGCCAGAGTAGGTAACTAGGGGCTAATGAGGGAAGGGCCAAGCGCTGAACTAAGCACTCTAGATGCACAAAGTTCCTTTAGTTATACAACGTGGGCACGGTTATTACCTCTCAGCCACAGAAGCAGCTTAGAGAACTGCAGCCACCAGCCCCACATCCCTCGGCCTCAACCACCCTACCAAGTCGTGACAGTAGGCTTGCCTGACCCTCGGAGTCTATCCACTGAACCACACTATTCACTGTGACTTGATATTTTACACCCTCTGGGTGATGGCAATCCCTCCACAACTTCAAAAGGGGCATGGGACAGGTGTGTCTGAACCTAAGAACACTCATGTGGTCAGCCTTCCCTTCCCCGCTGCACACCAAGCCCAAATTCTCAAGGCAAAAGCAAAGGGGCCTTGCAAATACCAACAGGGCTCCTTTGAGACAGATGGTGCCCACCACTGCAGAAGAAAGGACACTCGCTCTTCCAGGCAATTTGCAGTCCTGTCAGGCAAGAGGCAAGAAGGAGCAAGGGAAAAAGGCCTGGAGGAAGACCATGGCCATCCCGTTGGCAATACTTCCCAACTAAGTCTTCCTGTTACATGGCCTGAAGCCCTAGAACAAACTCTCAGTCAGGCCTCTTTTCCTGTTATTCTCTTTATTCCAAAACAGATTAATTACAAATTCCAACTTTTCAAATGAAACACACGGCAGCTTTAGGAATATTAGGAATATTCACAGCATCTGGCTAGGGCACCATGCCACGGAAACAGAATATTGGGGCTCACAGGTATGCCCACCCTGTGTTGGGGAAATAGAAAAACAACAAGCAAAAGTATAACCACAATTTTGACGTTTTTCTGTTTAAATAAAGTTGCTTCATTCCTCTTTACAAACTGTGAATTGTTGACTCCTTTTCTTGATACTCATTGCGGCTTTCAGAACTTCCTTCCCTTTTCTGGCACTAGTGTGCTGTTCTGAAAGAAAATGGGGATAAACACGGAATTACTGAAGGTTTCAATTCACTATTACGGTTCCTAACTGGTGACAACAGAGGAACCAAGGTCCTCTGCCATTGGTAAGACCCCACTTACACAGGAATAATCATTTATCTATTAATTCTATTTATTTATGCCCCATCTGATTTCACAAGAGGTTGCGAGACAGCTAGTTCTTATTATAGCTGATGACAACATAAATAAAAAACAATTAACACAAACCTGACAACTAAGAAAGTGGCATATGGAGCTCTGAGATGAGGGAATTCCAGGCACACCTCTCACAGTGCAAGGCCAAAAAGATAGTGTAAATTTCAACTAGGGGAAGAAAAAGGAAAGTTCATCTTCAATCTCCCAGACTCTGGGTCTGCCAAGCAGCCCGGGGCCCTTGGGGAGTTTGGAAGACGACACTCTGGCCAGTCAGTACAGAAACCTGCACCAGCTCCTGCCAATGGTCGGCCTCAGCATCGAAACCTAAGAATGAGTCTCAAAAATGGGACTCAGTTCCCAGAAAAATTTTAAGAGGGGACAGAAACCTTTCCAATCTCTTTATTCCTTGTTTCCCCATGGCTGCCCTTCCTTAGATTCCAAGAACTGAGGGGGAAACACAGGAACGAAAATGACAATCCAGACGGCCACTGTGCATCCAGGAGGATGAAGCAGCAAATGAGTGTTTCGGCAGCTCCAGCAAGCCCAGCGCTGGCCCACAGGCCGCCCGGGTGATGGCGCCGTGGTCTTACAGGATGGCAGGCTCCAAGCCAATTTGTCAGCAGTGCTGGGGGACAAACACAAGTACAGAACTAACCCTGAGGGCTGAAGGGAGAGCCTCTAATTCCCTGCCAACATCCAGAGGTTCCCAGGTATCCTAAAATATGTGTGCTCTGAAATGTCCGGGCGGAGAGGACAGCATGCATATGAAGGAAGAGCTGAGGGCACCTGGGTGGCTCAGTGGGTTAAAGCCTCTGCCTTCAGCTCAGGTCATGATCTCAGGGTCCTGGGATCGAGGCCCACATCGGGCTCTCTGTTAGGCAGGGAGCCTGCTTCCTCCTCCTGTCTGCCTGCCTGTGATCTCTCTCTGTGTCAGATAAATAAATAAAATCTTTAAAAAAAGGAAAAAAAAAAAAACAAAAAACAGCTGAAAGGGGAGTGGCTCACCAGCCACCATCTTGGCTAAGAAGCTATACCCTCTACCCAGCTCATCAAATCAATGTCTGTCCTTGGATCAAAAGCATTTAGCTACCAGGGACTTTCCTTTAAAATACTAGGTTCCAACCTCTGGAAGTCCCAAACGTCCACATGATCAAGCACCTTTCCTTTCTCTCAAGCAGTGTGATTTGGGGTAGCAGCAGCGTGAGGGCAGACTATCTAAACAGCAAGAAAAAAAAAATCAATCCAGAGTATTTTACAGAATTAAAAAGCTCAATATTTAGCAGAAAGGACTAGTTCTAAAGTGAAATCTCAGAGCAACTCTAATTCGGGACAAAACCAAGTGGGAATGGGGGTGGGGACAAGGGACTGACTGCACAGGGAACTTTCTCGAGTGTGGAAATAGTCTATGTCTTGATCGAGGTGGTATTTACATGACTGAGTAAATCTGTTATGATTCACAGATTGTACACAAAAAGGGTGACTTTTACCAGATAGAAATTATACCTCAATTAAGCCTGAAAAAACAAAACCAAGACAAGCGTAGTCTTTCTGTGTTGAGGATCAGATGCGCCAGCTTATGCTCACACATCAGTGAAAAGGCTCTACAGCCTATGCTTTTGTTGATCTCCGATTTGCAGAGGATTAAAAATCAGATGGCTCCGTTGCTTTGGCAGAGAAAGCCACTTCCAAGGCAAGGGATCAGGGAACATAAATGAAACTCAAATACCTCCCCCTTCTCTTTGTTGGCCTAGTACAGGTGTCAGCAAATGATGCCTCAAGGGCCAAATCCAGCCCAACGTGTGTTTTTGTAAATTAAAGTTTAATGGGGGTGGGGGTGCCTGGGTGGCTCAGTTAAGCGTGTGACTCTTGGTTTTGGCTCAGGTCACAGTCTCAGGGACATGAGATCGAGCCCCAAATCAGGATCCTCACTCATCGTGGAGTCTGCTTGTCCCTCTCCCTCCCCTTCTGCCCCTCCTACAGCTTGTGCACATGCACACATGCTCTCACTCTCTCTCAAATAAATAAAACCTTTAAAAAGAGTAAAGTTTTATTGGAACACAGCCACACCCGCTTGTTTACACGGTCTGTGGCTGCTTTTGCACAGCAATGGCAGAGTGGAGCAGCTGCAACAGGGGCCATATGGTCTGCAAAGCCTAAAATACTATCTTTCCAAAAATTTTTGCCGATCCCTAATCTAGAGAAGTGGATCAATGAAGCAGACACTCATTCTCCTTCCCTCCCTTCCCCTTGCCTCCACTTCCATCCGCACCCCAGGATTATACCTAGAGAATGGGCGATCTTTCACTTGACATTTCAGCCACACATGGAATAGCCCTGAACGACACTCTGAGTTTTAGGAACCAGGGTTCTGCTGCTGGCTTTGAGCTATGGCCAGGAGTCCTTCATGACTGAGTCTCTCCAAACCACACTGCTTGGCCCATCCAAAGATTAGAGTTACAAAAAGGCCTAGAAACAGTGACAAGGTGTGCCAGGATTTGCCATGGGACCATGCATTTAGATGTTCTGAATGGGTTCCCCATTCAAGAAGTCCAAGGTTGCATCTCTCTTATCAATTCCACTCTCCTATAAACACAGAGAAAGGGGCTGCTGTGTATAAAGTACCCCATGGACATAAGGGAGGATGGAGTCTAATGTAGTCGACACCAGGTCGAAGTTATCCCATCAGTTGGGCTGAGTCAGGGAGCTTTGATTTTTGCCCTGGTCCAGTAATAACCTGGTCCAGTAAGTTGGAAAATGGCCCCAGAATCAGCTTTGGCTTGGGAAAGGTGGGGGAGGACGAGTGGGCTGAAAATCAGATAAACCACTGACATGCACAAGGTGGGCAAGATGGGGAAGATGGGAAAGGGGCCCTGCTTCTGGGATGAGTCCACCCTTCATTTTTACCGTAGTGTCCTATATTTTGCCAATCTACTGCTCTGCTCTGCAGCGATCCTGCCAAAGGAAAGAGGGTTTGAGAATCAAGAAAGGACAGTGGGAAGAGAAATAAGCTTGAGAAAGAAACAGCAGCACACACCCAACCAGAGCTTCCGTTAGGGTCAATGATTTCCCCAGTGGCAGAGTTTGTTCTAGGACCCACAAAGACAGCAACAAGAGTGGGCTTTAACTTTCCATACAACGGGTGTGTGTGCGTGCGCGTGCGAGTGTGTGTGCGAATGCTGGAGGGGGGATGAGAACCACGGTTTCTCCCCTCAGAAAATGTGCATAATTTTAGGATTCCAGATTAGGAACTCCTGCTAAGCAGGATCTAAATCTACCTCACCTTCCCCTTGATTCTGTTCATCTTGTGTGGGCAACTTCCAGAAAAGAGAGAACTCCACAGAGTGCAGCCTTTTGGCTCCGTGGGGTCTGGACTGGCTGCTGCCAGGCAACAGGGCTCTGCTTAGAAAAAAACAGCTGGATCCCTGGCTCTTCCTCAGATGCACTGATGAGGTGCCAAGTGAAGGCTGCGGAGGGGCAGAGAAATGAAGCGGCTGCCGCGGCCGGAGCTAAGAGAAGCTCTGCTGGAACGTGGATGACTCAAGGGAGGTGAGGGAGCACGTGCGGACCAGTCTCCACGGCGAGGCACTCAGAAAGTTCACGATGGGGACGGAGCAGGGCTGAGACACGTCGCTCTCCCGCCTACTAACCCTCTCTGAGAAAGCCTCCCTGATCTGACCAACTTAATTGGCAGCCACGCTGGAGGGCACACTACTGAGTTCGATTATTCCAGCAAATGTCTTGGAGGAGAAAGCAGGGCCCATCTCAAACCGTTAACTTCCAAAGGTGAAAGCAACTCTGACCTTTTCTTATCGACCTTTACACGGCTGAAATCACCCAAATTCTAATAAAGTCAAATCAATGAGAAACACCTATGTGACATTTAAATTGGCTTCTCACCCCAGGTTTGACAGTGAAGCTGCCGCGCTCGGATCTGACAGCGTGTGCGGACCTGGGGTTGTCTGGTTGTCAGGGACATGGTGGAGGCTACTGGGCAGGGCTCCCGGCTAAGGACCTCTTGGAGCCTGGGGCAGTTCTGGGGTGAGGACAGGGGTGGGAAGCGCACGGACCTCACACTGAGGAGGACAAGCTCTGTGAGTCTGTGAGGGGAGACGGAGGAGTACCTCCCTGGGCCTGGCAGGAGGGCGGCAGAGGAGTCTCTGTGGCAGGAGAGAACGTTTTTATACCAGCCAGCACATTACCAACAATCTTCAGTCACATGTGTTCTAATCCATTTTCATTTTCATAAAGAAATTATTTTCTTCTCTTATTCTAATGTGTCATGGCATAAATCACTGTGGTTTTAATACATTTAAAGCTGATCATCAAGGCCCTTTTCTGACTTAAAAAGCTGGATTAAGGTGTCACACTTGTCCCCAAGGATCTGAATTGTTCTGCCACAAACCCTTATACAAAGAGCTGGGTGAGCAGAGCTGAGGAAAGTATTTCTAATCCCACTTGGAGTCCCTGGCCCATCCCCAGCCTTACCTCTTGATTGCCTGCTGGGCCAGCATCCGATTGCCAGCCAGAAACGTCACACTGCCCAAGATGGCCAGGTACTTCAGGGTCTGGAACATGTTGAGCTGAGTCCAATAGACATACATGAGCCCCAGCATCGCTGCGGGAACAGATGTCATGACAGCCAATTAAGAGAAACAGTGACAATGGCCTGGGGCAGAAGACCGTTAGGAATAGTAACTGCTGGATTCTGAAGAAGTCTCTCTTTCTAGACCAGCTGGTTTTATTCCTTTTATTTGATGCCAGAAAATAAATAACTCAATACACTTACCTTGGTGATCAAAAAATCCAGAGGTGAAAATCAGACCTCAGCACCTCAGCTACTTAACTATCTTGTTCCATGTTCCAGCTCACATCTATTTTATCATAGGTTTTCTTTTTCTGTTTTGTTTTTTTTTTTTTTTTAAACATGACTGTCCTATTATAGTCAGGATTCATTTTATTTTTCAGATTCTGAACAAAAGCATGCAGGATTAAACAAATGAATAATTTCCTTACCATTACAAAAAATGATTAAGGATATTTTGCCAGTGTGAAGGAACACTGGGTGGGGGGTGGGGGAAGGGTTAGTGAAAAGGGCCCAGGTAGGTCTGGGCACTGGAGCCTTGGGTTCCAGTCCAGGCTCTGCCGTTCCCAGCCACTTCCATTTCTCTGAGCTGACATTCTCTCACTTGTCATATGGGGATCATAATTTCTGCCCTGGGCATCTCCATCAGGGTTGTGATGAAAATCAAATGAGCGAATGTGCACAAAAAACACTCTGGCAAAGAAATTTATACAATCTAAACAAATTTATATTCAGGCTTTGTTCTCAGCCTGACTCAGGAGGGCTATCACTCAAATCCAGTAACTAGGCTGGAGAGAAAGGTCATCCTGTCAATTTTGCCCAAAAGGATGACGGATGAACTACAGCAGGGGTTCTTAACCATTTCTGAGGTCACGGACCACTATGAGAATCTGAGCAAAGTTATGGACTCCCTCTTTTCCCAGAAGAACACAGACAGACACACGTTTGCCTAGAATTTCAAGTGATTCATGCGTGGAGCTTCAAAGACTCCATACACTAACAACACACTGAGGGTTACTCCTGAAAGAGTCAACAAAATCAGAAAAGAATACTGAAGTCTCGGGGTGCCTAGGTGGCTCATTTGGTTAAGTGTCTGCCTTTGGCTCCAGTCATGATCCCAGGGTCCCAGGATCGAGTCCAGGGTCCTGGGATGGAGCTCTGCATCAGGCTTCCTGCTCAGGAGGAGAGTCTGCTTCTCTCCTTCCCTTGGCACCTGTTCATGTGCCCTCTCTCACTCACTCACTTACTCAAAAAAAAAATCTTTAAAAAAAAAAGTCTTAAAAAAAAAAAGGATATTGAAGTCTCAGTGAAATGCAAGGCACCACAGATCCGATGGGGTCAAACGTCTCTGAAATGCTTAGCTGATTTGTGAATTTACTGTCCTGTTATGTTTAGTTACGGAGTTCTCAAGAGAACAATGCAGAACAGTGTGTCCAATTGTGGAAGAAACTGTTTTCTATTACTGTCCAGACACAGCCGCCAGCAAATGTGAAGATCGATACAGTGGGGAAAGATAACCTTTGGAAACTGCATTAATGCTCTTCATCCAGGAAGATGGCTCAGTGTAAAGATACGATAAGTGAGTAATCTCTGGAAATGAACAGGGCTATTAAGTAGGGGTAAATGGCCAGCCAACAGCAGCCTAGCACAATGAAACCCAATATAATGACAGCTGTTCTAGGCCGATGGACCAAACAGGTTTATCATCATATTAACTGTCCTAAAAGGCCAGGAGGAAGAGGGAAATGTTATGCTATTAAGTCATTATAGTTAATAGGTTGTGGGTCTACTTAACAGGGCTTTCGCGTGGGCAGGCGAAATGTCAGAGGAGGTTAAATGGAATTAGCAGCCTGGGGTGCTTACCAGCATGTCCTAGGTGAAAGATGATTGTGCTTGGAGCAAAAGTGAAGTTGGAGACATTGGCACCAATCCGGATCCACTGAACAATGGGGAGAAATAAATTAAAAAGACATTAGAACCTGAAAGGGAAGGCAACACATACCACCTCAATGCTAATCCAATGAACAGCCCCAAGGGCTTACAAGTGCATGCATACTTGAAGGACAGGAAATTTTTCCAAGTGACAACCACCCTATTGTAAGTCCTCGGGAAAAAATTGTTCCCTTTCCTCTTAGAAAAGCGTTCTGACACCTGCTTTCAAATGTGCTTTGGTAACTCAAACTTGAACATCCTTTTTAATGACAGCCAACTTTTCTATTTTAAAGCAGGTGAGACCACGAAGCTGAACGGTCAAGACCGCATTTACGATGAAGTCACTGGCACTTGGCCTAATTCCTCTAAATACAGGAAGATAAGCCCCCCAGCAGCTGGCAGGGTGCAACACTCTTGCTCCGGATTCCGGGCCTTTTGGAATTCTGGTCACTCAAATATGAGAACAGGTGCACCTAACCAATGTCAGGTTGCTGAAAGAAAGTGCCGTACCTTCCAGATTTAGAGTGACCAATAATCCATTTACTGAAATCAATGAATGAATTAGGAACACAGACAAGTAAACTCTCAAAAGTAAGAGCTAATAAGTTCCACAAAGTTCTCAAAATTCTCTGAACCTTAAAGACATGCATCTCATAATTTTTAAAGAGAGACAAAAAAAAAAAATAATTAAAAAATAGAGACAAAAAAACGGTAAAAAAAAATTCAAACAGTACACTAAAGTATAAAAATTTCCTTCCTTTATACTCCCTAAAAGGTCCTCTCCTGGGGGGTGACCGACACTAACAGATAATGTCTTTTTAAGGTTTTATACCAAGAGGATCATACAAACATACTATCCTACCCCTGACCTTCACTCAGTGAGACATCATGGCAATCTTGTCATATCAGCATATAAATCTATCCAGTCTTTTAATAAACTTCCATATTAAATAAATTATGATGTACCATAATTTATTTAACATTAGCTTTATATGAGGACTCTGGGTTGTTTGTAGTTTTAGGCTCCAAATGCTGAAATCCACAGCGTCTGTGCCCTGTTTTTATACAGCTATCTACATTGGGCCTTGCTTTTTTCACACTTGACCTCATCTGAACATTCCTTTTATTTTTTTAAAGATTTTATTTATTTATTTGACAGACAGAAATATAGCCAGAGAGGGAACACAAGCAGGGGGAGTGAGAGAGGGAGAAGCAGGCTTCCCGCTGAACAGGGAGCCCGATGTGGGGCTCAATCCCAGGACCCTGGGATCATGACCTGAGCTGAAGGCAGTTGCCTAACAGCTGAGCCACCCAGGTGCACGCCCCCCCCCCCCATCTGAACACTCCTACAGAGCATCCCAGTCCATGTACTTTTATCATTTTTAGTGGCTGTTAGGTACTTTCTCATGCCCCCATTAATGGATCAGTTTATTTGGCTGTTCCCCCATAGTAGGGAATTTTAGTTATTCTAAAATTTTTTGACCATCGGTTCAGGTCACAGCTGCTGGACCCCTTTGGAGGCCAGAGCACAAAGCCTCCTTTAGAACAGCAACATCTGCAGAGTCTGGCGCAGACACATGCTGCCCATGCTAATTACAGCTACTCACCAGAGCAAAGAGCAAGAGCAAGGGCGAGAGGATCAGGGCAGTGAAGGTATTGGACACCACCGTGGGGGGCCGCTTCTCAGGCTCTCGGAACAGGTGCTGCCGAAACAAGACATACCAAGAATGTTTAAGAATGTGCCCTTCCCAGCAGGGGCTGCCATGTATACCAGGGACCAAAGTGCCAATGACACTCAAGCAGAAGTGCTTCCCAGAGGCTACGCCTTCCTGGTAGTGCGCGGACACTTGGCCTTTTGCCTCTTCGCAACGCTGGCTTCTAATCCAATCCAGAGGTCTTCTTCCAAAGACATCAGTGCCAGCTAACTACTTGGTCAACCCTTTTTCCCCTCAAAGACTCACTGCCATTTCGAGGTTAGAAAATACAATCCATCCAGTGGCATTTGCCTAGTGTCAAAGAGGGTGTCTGTGGTGAGGGGCAACATGGGTGGCTCAGTTGGTTAAGCATTTGACTTCAGCTTAGGCCATCATCTCAGGGTCCTGAGATGGAGCCCTGTGTTGGGCTCCCCCACTCAAAGAAAGTCTGCTTGTCCCTCTGCCCTTCCCGCACTCGTGATCTCTCGCTCTCTCTTCCTCAAATAAAATAAAACCTTGAACAAAACAAAACAAAAATCGGGTGCCCAGGTGTATGGATGGCTTAGGTGACAGACATCCAAGGCAGGACCCTGGATTTCATAAGGCTTCTGGGCTCCCAGGGTGGGACCCTGGGAATGCTGCTGACCCACTTAAGTAACCTCACTCTCCTTTACAATTTAAAAGAGCCTCACTATGATGGTTCCAACCATAACTCGCCCCTTCTGAATCCAGCCCGTGGCTCTAAGGAAGCCCTAAATAAACTTTCTCCCTTCCTTGTTCTGCCCGATTTTTGGAACTAAACCAGAAAGTTAGGCAAGCATTCCTCTGGTATTTCTTTGTTTTATTTATTTTCTCTTTTTTCTGAGAAGCTCTACATGAAGATCTTTGGGAAGCTCATCTACATAGTGTTGCCCAGCAAAAGCAGTGATGGACTGGGAGTCCAGAGACTTCTATCTGGGCCCAGGTAAAGGGGCAAGTTGGCTTTACCAACGCTTTGCCTCAATTTCTAGCTGGAAAGTTGGGGGGAGGGTGAAGACCACCCTAATAGGCTTGGGCTGTAAGGACCACAGGTAATAAGGCATCTGACTATGTTTTATAAGCTCTGACACAGGCAAATTTAACTTTTTTTCAGACTTTCTTCCAATGCATAGACCTGTGTCTGTCTGTCTTTGCCAATGTCTAGCCAACCCAGCTCCATGATGAGGTAGCCTCACCTGGGAGTCCCGTTCCCAAATTTTTGCCTCAGCTCCCCTTTGGTGCCGCCTATTCTGTTCTACAACATAATCAGCACCCGTCATCATCACAGTCATACCTTCTACAATTTCACTGCATTTTACAACAATGCTATACCAACATTAAGATTTCAAAAAAGAATCCTACTACCACACCCTTTGGGCCCTTGTCCTTTTCTTTATTAGTGAAAAAGAAGTAAGTAGTCTGCTTGAAACATTCTGACATTAACTCATATGGGGTATGAATAGTTCTCACATTACTACTGTATGATCATTTCTCATGACTGCAAAACAATCCACTGAGTACGTCCACCTCCATTTCCTTAACCAGTGGCTCAAACTTAACGATTACTAGCTTTATTTTGTTTGTTTATTTTGTAAAATGTTTGAGAAACTTTTCAAAGCCTTTCTCTCCTTTTTGGTTACCTATTTTTTTTTTTAAAGATTTTTATTTATTTGACAGAGAGAGACACAGTGAAAGCAGAAACATAAGCAGGGGGGGTGGGAGAGGGAGAAGCAGGCTTCCCGCTGGGCAGGGAGCCTGATGAGGGGCTCAATCCCAGGACCCTGGAATCATGACTGGCGCTGAAGGCAGATGCTTAATGACTGAGCCACCCAGGCACCCCTGGTTATCTATTTTGATCCTCACCACAGTCCCATGAGCTGAGCTGGGCAGAGATGCTAACTATACACAGGCAAGGTGAATCTCTGGGAAGAGGATTGCCTGGGGAAGGAAAGCCCTGTCCTCCTGCCCAGGTGAGTTTTCCACCTAGAGGCCCCAACAGTCCTGATCTCTGCAGTAGCAGAGAGGAAGAAAGCCAAACCTACTCATGCTGTAGCCCCCAAGCAGCTATCTTAAGGCGATTTTCAAGAAGATTAGGAAACACAGCCTCTGGATTTTGTGTCCAGCTGATTTCGGGGAGCTGAACATTGGGCTCTGAGCCTGTTTCTTCAAGCTCTAGGATGGGACTGTATTTGCCCTAATTCACAGGGTGGCGAAGCCCACACTATAAAATATCGTATGAACAAGCTAAAGAAAAAGCCAGAGCCACAGCCCAGGCATTCACTGCCCATTTCATGTTTCCCCTCCATGTTTAGTACAGGAGCCCCTAGGCTTCTTATACCTGTATTTCCTGTTTGGGGGTGAAAAGGTTCTTAGACAGGACAGTCGATGGAGCATCTTCTTCCGGGAACTTGATGACCACGTCAGCCTAAAAAAACAAGGGCAGTTTTGAAAGGCACAGAGCACAAAAGGGGTTGGAACACATCAGCAGGATAGCAACCCCTAACTCACATCCAGGACCGTAACTGAAAATAGCTATAAGCAGTCCAATCACTTCTGATCCATTAGCCAATAAATAGGGGCAGTAAAAATTTCACGAACAAAACAAGTATTTGTTGAAAATGCTTTTTAGAGCAAGAGTTCCAATTTTCTACTGGTCTGGGGAGCCCCACAGAGTTGCTTAATACAAAAATCCCAGCTGGTATTCAGGCTGCTACAGTTGCAATCAGAAACTGCTTGGTGTCCCTGGGAAGTGTGATTTAGTCAAAGAAAAAAAAAAAAAAAAAGAAAAAGAAAGAAAAGAAAATGTACTCTTGTACAAAAACAGCCCCAACTCCAGAAGAAAAAAAGCTTTGACTACGATGCAAAGAGACGCAGCTGCCCCTTCGACTTGCAGAGTGGGTGATCACCATTCAAGGCCTGTGGTCTGGCCTCTGCTACCTTTCCAACCATCTCCTGCTCTGGACCAGACTCAGGTACTCCAGCAAAACGGACCCACTCAGGTCTCACCGAAAGCACTTTCTGCAGCCTGTTCCCCAATGATCATTCCACAGCCCCCAGATACTATTCTGATAAACCCTGCAATTCTTCAACCCCTAGCTCGAATGTGGTCTTTCAAGTTCGTCTCTCATCACACCAAGCAAAGGTGAGACAGGTAGGTGAGAAGCAGTGTGTAAACTATACACAGCAAGCAAATGTCGGTTAATAGTTTATGAGCATCTTCCGTATTCTACAAGTCACTATCCTAAACCATCCTGAATTATTACAATTCAACTCTTACCCTCTCCCACCCCACCCTGAGGCGGTACCGTATCTCAAAGACTAGGGCCTTCATCTCTTACATCTATGGATTCCCCCATAGCATTCTGCTACAACGCAAAAACCTCCTTCAAGTGTAACTTTTCTAGAAATTCGCTAAGACCATCAGGACAAATTTAGGCTCCATGCACTCACTCAATCACTGCTTCTCAAGCACATGCTAGGTGCCGGGCCACGTGCGCACCCCTAAGACTTCTAGTGGAGAACAGCACGGCCCCTCACCTCACAGGCCTATTTATTGCCCTGCACAGGCGAGGCTAGGGGAAAAAAGAGCGGTCTCTGGGCGGGGGTGGGGGGGGCACAACCACTCTTGCCTAGGCCATGGAGCATCTGGGCACATACCACATTCCAAAGGATTGGGTTCTTCAAAGTGGCATCTCCGATGATCAGATAGAGAGTATAGGTGCCGGACGCAGAGTCAAATTCGATTTTTCTCTCAGAGGTATCCAGTTCGAACTTGTACACATTCTTGCTGTCCGGCTCAGCAACAAACACCACTTCCTGGCCAGTCTTCTGGTTATGGAGTCGGACAAATGTCTGGATGGAACAGTACTACAATCATTAGTCCGATCATTTCAAAACTCCCTCTGTGCCCAACACCGAATCAACAAGGCAACAGACTGTAGGCCCTTTCGTCACGGTGGGAGCTCTGGGATCTGCCAGACCTGCCCAAGTGAGAGGAAGGAGTGGCCATTCCACTCTCCTTACTAGCTCGGAGAGCAGAGCTCACTTCACTTGTTGTTAGCATAAGAAATTTAACTTAGGGGTCCAGCCAATTCTCAACTACTTGGAGGCTGAATGCCCAGTTTGTGGATGATTTAGGCTCTTAGCTGCCACTGCCATTTCTTCTTTCTGCCAGCCGTTTGGCCACTTTGCTGCCCAATTAACTTCTTCACCAGAGGGTAAAAAGAAGGGAAATGAGGTGGAACTGTAAGAGGTCCATTTTCAATTTCCTCATGCCTCCAGCTAAAGATTTAGCGGAAGAAGCTAGGGGACTGATAGCAAGGCAGAGCTCTGAGTGGAGCAGCCTGGTGTCACAGACAGCCCAGGCCCTGAAGACAGATGTGGTTCCCCTGCTTATTAGGTGAGCATGTTATGTAACCTCTCGGGCTTTGAGCTCCTCATCTTTATGAGAGAAATGTAGTGGTGTATCTGTGTTAAGATTCACATCGCTGAATGCAAAGCATTTCATGCCGGGCCTGGTATAATGCTAGCTAGTCAACAAATAGTAGCTGAGATTCTCGTCAGTGTGATGGTACAAGTCTAATCACCTTATCCCGCCAATGACACGAGAAATGAAGGCTTCTGCATATTAAAACTGCAGCATGATTTAACACTCAGGCAGAGCTTTTCTCTCAGGTGTTTCAAAATAAAGAATTGAATGAGACAGGTAGACTGGTTCCATTTAACAGATCATAAGGCATGAGGATTAAATGAGGTGCCGTGGTCACACAGCTCAGCACTGGATCGACGGGAAAAAAACATCAATCTCATCTGTTACTTAACACCTGGGCAACAAAGAACGACCATCAGAGTATTTAGGGAAAGGGCCCAGAGACGAGAGGCATCCTGACTACTGCGGTCTTGGCCAAGAATGGGATTTAGGAGCCCGGATGCCTGATCTTCCTCCTGCCATAGCCAAGGGCAGGTGCAGCTGGGCTCACCTGCAGGATGCCAGCTCTGCCTGGGAGGTCTCTAGGCCACGGTTCCAAAGTAGAATCTTGGGTGAGACAAGTATGCAGTTAATGTCACATTTCCTAACTCTCCTTGTCTGAGCCCTAATCCTACCAATTTAGTCTCACGATTTCTTCTCCTCACATTCTTTCTTCCCTTGTGCTGTTTCACTGGCAAACATCATTCTGAAAAGGAGCTGGGACATGCTAACAGGTGCTTTGAGTCAGTGAGCCATGGCTAAGTGCCTGGACTGGGCTCTCTGGAGCTGGGGGGTGGGGGGAGGAGAGCAGAGAAGTGCCAGGGCAATGGTCCTGGGAGCAGTCTCTCTGGGGCGTGGACACATGTGTAGCAGTTGTAGCTACAAGAAACAGAAAGTGAAAAGGTTTCCAAGTAAATCCACTCACCTCAGTCGTCTGCTTTGAAGCTATTTCTCAGCACAAACTCGAATCTGCTAGTTCTTGCTCAAGTATCCCTACAAAGCACCTGAACCCAGGCTACCAGGTCCCATGCTCTTTCCCATCTCTCAGCAAAGCATTTACCTAAATTTCCCTTTATCATACTGCCTCGGATGGGGAAGGGCCGAGAGCAGTTATTCTCAGTAAAGGGGGATGACAGAGGTGGGGGAGGTGTCTGGGAAGACAAGGGGCAGTATCAGATTCTCTGGGGAAAGGGACTGATTTGAAAATCTCTTAAATAATAATAATTATTATTTTATATATGGAAAACAAAAATGAAAACAGTTGCTTTCATAATACAAAGTAGGTACAAGTTAAAAAGGCTATTCTTCAGATTCCCACAAACTCTGCTGTGGTCAAAACAAAACGCTTTGGGCCTACTGCCTAGGTTTGCCTTTTTCAAAATTATTTCAATCTGTTTTGTTTCCCCCCCAGAAAGAAAAAAGCCTCAATTAAGTGCTAATTTGCCTTAAATATATGTTCTCAATAACAGTTATCTTTTAAAAAGAACTGTGTCTTCCACGTTCAGGGTTACAGCCAGTACACAAGGGGCCAGGGTCATGTGGGAGAATGTGATGGACCATCGGGGTCCATAGTGAAGACCCAGAAGCAGGAATTTGGACTGTTCACTGCACCAACAACTCTGGCGTGCGTTAATGTCGTAAACCAAGAGAAGCGCCTGAGGTTTTTCCTGACCTGGTGAGGGGTGAGTTCAGCACCAGTGTTCACATCTACCAGCTGGAAGAACAAAGCAAAGTTCTGGTGGCTGTCTGCGATGAATGTGCCCTTGGCTTTCGCTGGGTAGGTCACTCTGAAAGAGACATGTACATAGCAAGTCTTTAGAGAGGATCTGCAGATCTCTGAGAGAGAATAAAGAAGTCAAACGGCACTTCACTGCCTAATCCTCCCTCTCCCACTGAAATGCTTTCCTGCTGTGGACAGGAGGAGAGAAGCCGTCTGTGGCCGGAGGGTAAACCGCACTGAGAGCCAGGACGAGAAAAGTTCCTCGGGGTCTGGGAAGTGCTATGTACAGACGCTCCAGGCTTTCACGTCAAGGAGCTAAGGATGTCAGCTCCACCACATCAGGCACCAGCGGGGCCCACGCATGCACGCAAGTGGAGTGGAGCCCCAGGTGGGCAAGATGGCCAGGACAAGTCATCATGGCGTGGATGTCGCAGTTATGTGACAGCAAGGTCGGGAGATGAGGGGTAGGAGATGCAAAATAAAGAAGGGCACTCATCCCTTTTTCTTTTTTTGATGCTGTATTTTTTCCTGGACACGGTTTCAATGTATTTTTCTGCCTGAAATTGAGTTTTTTTAAAAAGTCATTTTCTCAAAAGGCAGACTTGATGAAAACACTTTTTCTTTTCACAGCTATCTCCTGGGATGGCAGGGTAAGATGGCCAGGGGAAAAAACAAGCCAAATGGTTATAGAGCTCACACCTGGCTATATTTTACACTTAGGTTTCATATTTACTTAGGAGGAAAACCAACACTTCATCCATATAGAGGATTAAACTTTGCAAAGAGTGCTCTCATCTCCAATGTCACTAAAAATAATTAAGCCAGAGGTAGAAAGCCCAGCCCTTTTATAGGACTTAAAAGGAGTGCATGCTTAAGCTTCTGGGCTCTGGCTAACAATTCTGGCCTTCATAATGACCTTGACAGTTCACTTTCCTTCTCTGGCAGCTATAGCCACCTAACTGAGTAAAGCTGGGGTCCGAACTATACCAGAGGTCTAGACGGGCTCGCCAAAAACAAGGATCTGGAAGAGAGGTGACAAACAGGCTTCATATATGCTCTGCAACCCCCCAGCCCATCCACTGCCAATGGCTCCCCAGAAGTTGGTGTTAAAGAAGATTCTGAGGATAGCAGGAGCAAATGCTATGACTGATGAGCGATGTCTTCTATGAACTCGAGAAATACCAGTACTAGGTATCTGCCATCTCAACTCTAAGGACCTCTGAGGCCTCCAACTAACTGCAGACCCACCACGGGCCAAAGAGAGCTGACATGAGGCCACTAAAAATGGATTCAGGACTATGAAGATAAAGAGATTATATTAAAACATAAACACACTGCCTTCTTCACTGACAAAGTCTTATCTCTTTAGAAAAAAAAATGTCATCAGAACTAAATAATATGTTTGGTAGCAGAGCTGACTCGGAAGTAGACTCTCCCTATGCCATTGAGGATGGACCGCCCGTACAGACAACTCCCCACACTGGCCAGGATGCTGCTTGGCCCCGTGCCAGCGAAGCTGCAGCCTGTGCAGCTGCCAGTGCAGGCTGGGTCATTGCGGATGCAGGAACTGGGCACACTCCTCTCAGTGCAAGCCTGGGCTCCCGCTGTGCTGACAAGGCGCCCACCTACCGGGTGGTTTTGGGTGCAATGCTCTGATCCTTGTCCACGGTGGAGAGATCAACATTCGTGATGCCAACTTCAGTGGAAATTTTGACTCGGAGCTAGAGTGCAACATACAAGAAAATTACCAGGAATTAACAGACATATCCAAATTTTCCTCACAAAGATGGCCCTAGGATGGGAGTCTTCAACAATTTTAGCACAACTGCCTCAGCCAGCTAGGGTTTCCACCTCTTCTATCACCAAGGCTTAAAAGCAACTCCTTGAATCTTACCCCTTCTTCCCTTCTTTGGCTTTGGTTGGATAGTATATACTGAAAGAGGAAAACAAAACTGATTTTTTCATGTGTCTTTAAAATAAATAAGGGGGGAATCCTGTAAGTAGTAACCTTCAAATAATTCAAATCAACAAGCACTCAATTCTCAGGTCAGCTTTTATTTACTACGTGGAAGACTTTATGCAGGGACTTTCTAAAGACAATCTCATTTAATCCTCACAACTCTCTAAGCCAGTGTTATTTGAGGTGAGGAAATTAAAGATGAAAAAGATAAAGCCACTCACTTGGGTTAGGCTGGCTAGTATTCGAGCTCAGGTACTCTGACTCAGTGTCCATGCTCTTAGGTACCTTGCCATCCAGCTTCCCAGCAACGCTTAACTCTATGCCAGGCAGTACTGGAGGTCTGCCCACGAAGCCCCCGGAGGCCAGGGCTGTCATCTGCCCTGTTCACCAGGTACTTCTGGTTTTCCCTCTGAATTCATGGTAGTTGTACTTCCTGGACCCGTGGAGTCAGGTGGGGCCACATGACTTGCTTTGAACAGTGAAATGTGAGTACTCTCAATGGACATTTTAAGAGTCAATGTGTGATTCTCTCCTTTCCTCTGACATGGACATAGACAAGGTGCAGAGAGAGATTTGCTCCCTTAGCCTGGGTCCTAGAGTACGGACACCATGAAGCCAAGTCTCCAGTTGACCCACTAAGATACTCAGAATGAGTATAAAAGAAACTTCTGCTGTTCTAAGCTACTGAGTCTTGGAGTTTGATAAAAGCACAAACCAGTCCATCTTGACTTTTAGTGTTTGAATTCTATGTGTACCTTATAACTATTTTCACAAAGAGGAGCTAGCCAACACAATTAACAAGAACTTAAAAAAAATTAGATTAAGTGTAAAATTCCAAGAGGCAGAAAACATTCTGAAAGTCTATTCATGGGAAATTTTTTATCTAAAATCTAAGTTGTAATGTGCAAATTATAAAAACCCAAGGCACTTCTTATGTGCAAACATATCCATAAGACTTACAAATATTTGATAAGCTTGAATGTAATACTTAAGGAAATCTTCCCCAATCCACTGGTTCATAGTCTAAGTCAGGCTCAAGGAATAGAGATAGAGAGCTGGGCAAATACCTGAAGGTCGGCTTTGGCATTTTGCTAAAATGCACTATTCAAGGTGTGACAGCCTCAAATCAAGGGCAAAGAAGAAAAATTAAAAAGGGATAAAGATAGCTATCAAGTAATTTCTTTTTTTTTTAAGATTATTTATTTATTTATTTGACAGCGAGAGAGAGATCACAAGTAGGCAGAGAGGCAGGCAGAGAGAGAGGAGGAAGCAGGCTCCCTGCTGAGCAGAGAGCCCAATGCGGGCCTCGATCCCAGGACCCTGAGATCAGGGCCTGAGCCAAAGGCAGAGGCTTTAAACCCACTGAGCCATCCAGGCGCCCAAGTAATTTATTTTAACAGCTTTCTCTCCCACTTCCGTAATAACCATTTTGTGACAACGGCCTCAATTATCAGATTGAATAGAGGTATTCTGTTTTACTTCAAAAACAACAACATGGGGCGCCTGGGTGGCTCAGGTTATGATCCCACAGTCCTGGGATTGAGCCCTGCATTGAACTCCCTGCTCAGGGGGAAGCCTGCTTCTCTCTCTCCCACTTCCCTGCTTGTGTTCCCTCTCTGGCTGTCCCTCTCTATCAAATAAATGAAATCTTAAAAAAAATAAATCTTAAAAACAAAAACAAAACAGGGGCGCCTGGGTGGCTCAGTTGGTTAAGCGACTGCCTTCAGCTCAGGTCATTATCCCAGAGACCCGGAATCGAGCCCCGCATCGGGCTCCCTGCTCTGCCAGAAGCCTGCTTCTCCCTCTCTCACCCCTCCTGCTTGTGTTCCCTCTCTCGCTGTGTTTCTGTCAAATAAATAAATAAATAATTTAAAAACAAAAACAAAAACAAAAACAAGAACAAAACAAAACAACAAAAAAAAAACCCCGAGTAAAAGCTTTATTTCCAGAGGCTGTAAGGATGATTATTACCTCCTACTTTTGAATATACATCTATCTATTGGCAGAATTATATTCAGCAACACTGCCTGTCACTAAATCTAGGCAAGTGGGAGAATCATGGTGGTAGGGAAGGGAAATAGATGACCTTCAAGTTGAATAAATCCCCAAGGAAAGATCTGGGGGAGCTCTCCTTTGGCTCTTTGGGCTCTGTGCCGAGCAAACAGCTTCACAACTCATAGAGGGCTCAGAACCAGAGCAAACTGCTACATGAAACCCAATGTGGAGAGGCACTGGCAGCATTTGAAGAAAAACTAGAGTGGAAGGCTCTAGCAAGAAGGCAGCCCCAGAGCCGTGATTAGGCTACTGATGTTATAGCAAGATACCCCACTAAAATCACTTTCCCTACATCCTCCAAGAGCATGTGGAGCACGCTGGTGCAGGGGATATACAGGGATGGCAAGATGCCCTTCTTGTCCTATAGGGAAGCACAGATGCAAAGCTAAATTTTAACAAACCAGGCTGCTGCTTTAATGGAGGGAAGTTCCAAGTGCTGGAAAAGCACAGGAGAAGGAACTGTGACCTAAGTTGGCCTGGGGGTGGCCCTCGGTCAAGGAGTGAGAAATCTGTAGCAGGAAGGTTCAGCAGTCCTTGCGTTTGGGGAGAGGTAGGAATTTAGCAATATTCCATACTACCGAGACAATCTGCCTTCACAGTTAACTACTTTGCAGTCCTCATTAGCATTAACCAGATAATTCCTTCTTCACTTCTTCGACTCATTCTCTTAATGGCTCACTCGTTTAATTTTTTTTTAATGGGAGTTTTATTTATTTATTTTTTTTAATTTAATAGAGAAAAACACAGCCAGAGAGGGAACACAGGCAGGGGGGAGTGAGAGAGGGAGAAGCAGGCTTCCGGCAGAGCAGGGAGCCCGATGCGGGGCTCGATCCCCGGTCTCCGGGATCATGACCTGAGCCGAAGGCAGTCGCGTAACCAACTGAGCCACCCAGGCGCCCCTCACTCATTTAATTTGTAAATGTGATCTCAAAATCACTGTCCCACCTAAATGTCCGTAAACAGAAGAGGAGGTACATGAATACACTATGAATCACTGCAGAATAATTATAAAGACAAGGTAGATATCTATGGACAGACACAGGGATGTTATCACCTACTCTTCAATACACAGCCATCCATGGACAGCAGGTCTGTCCCGGAGTCTAGGCAACTGATTGAATTAGGGCAGGGGAGTGGCAGAGGGTGGGGGTGGGCTGCGGGGGAGAGGGGAGGCCATCAAGTTGAAGAGACTCCAGAGGGAAAAGCTGGGCGCCTCCACTTTGGGACAAGAGCAAAGAATACAGCTGTTTATAGAATAATACCTTTTGTGTAAACAAGAAAGGATATGCAGACATTCATTAATATACGCATGCTTCTTTTTCTTAAAATGTACTACACAGCTAACTGTTAGATTCCTCTGAGGAAAGGAGCTGGACTGAAGGGATGAGAAAGCTCTTGCATTTCACTATATAACTTTTTGCACTTTGAATTTTTTTTTTTAAATAATTTTATTTATTTGACAGAGAGAAACACAGCTAGAGAGGGAACACAAGCAGAGAGACTGAGAGAGGGAGAAGCAGGCTTCTCGCCGAGCAGGGAGCCCGATGTGAAACTCAATCCCGGGTCTCCGGGATCATGACCTGAGCCAAAGGCAGTCGCTCAACCAACTGAGCCGCACAGGCACCCCAGCACTGTGAATTTTTTTTTAACTACATGCATTATTTTAACCCCTTTTTGAAAAATAGGGATTATCTGAGCAATGAGACTGTGTGCCTTATACTTTTTCTTTATTTTAAAAATACTACTCTTCCTTTCTGTAGACGGGTATATACACACAGATGTTTAAAGATCTGTGTAAGGCTCCGAATGTATTCTCATTATAACGAAAGAAAAGCCATCAACTTTCCGGGTTCTTACTTAGAATCCTGACTATATTTCAACAATAACATGGTCGCTAAGGTCTGCTAATCAAGATTCAACCGAGTGTTTTTCTAAAGACATCATAAGCATGCCCAGACAATACACACATGGATGACAAAAGGGCAAATCGCAGTGAACTCAAGTCATTTTGGGTTTGCTCTCAGCCCTAATTCTAAAAAGGCTCCCTAAGTTAAAAGGTTTCTTTGTTGCAGAGAAACACTGCAGGGCTTTCTTGAATAGGGAACCGTTTAAAACAAGTCCTTCTGCTCCTAAAATCTTACTACAAATGGGTCTCTGGAAACACTGAAGAGAAAGGCGTTTTTATGCTACTCTTTTAAAGCAAATTGAGAAATAAAAATTAGTGTAACTTTTTTCAAAGCCATGTTGTAAAGAATTCAGAGTAGGATCCCAGTGGGTTAGCTGCTTCTGCCTTCATACTAACACTTCAAGATTAGTTTCTATAATAGGAAAGGGACTTGTTTAGTCACTTGAAATGCAGCTAAGCCTGCTTTACACTGAATCATACTAGACTTTTCTTTGCCTGTGCTGCATACCACACACACCTCAAAAAAATGTTTTAACGCCAGGAAATGCAGTCTTTCTGCTGAGAGTAATAACCCCCCTGTTTAGCTCATTACTGCCAAAAATGATGGTGCATTAGGGGCAATTAATGCTAATGACAGCTTCGAAAACCCATGTTTCCCCTGACAGCAAGCCCAATGTCAACAAGTGCTATTACAGGCCTTCCACACCAAACCACCGTTAATGCACTCCGACCAATGTCAAGCATCTCTCAGGGGAGCAAACTGGACCCGCTGACCCACTCTGAAGCTCTAAGTGTGACTATTACTGAAATTACAAAGTAAAGTTGCATATGTGACAGACGTCAGAACACACACACACACACACACACACACACACACGTGTAACATAATGAAGAATCAGAGATTTTATTTTATTTATTTATTTATTTTTAAGATTTTTATTTATTTGACAGAGAGAAACACAGCCAGAGAGGGAACACAAGCAGGGGGAATGAGAGAGGGAGAAGCAGGCTTCCCGCCGAGCAGGGAGCCCGATGTGGGACTCGATCCCGGGTCTCTGGGATCATGACCTGAGCCAAAGGCAGTTGCTTAACCAACTGAGCCACCCAGGCGCCCCCAGAGATTTTATAATGTTTATGTCATCACCAGGAAGGAGGACAACAATGCCTCAGCTGGGGTTTATTATCATTGCATGAATAACAGTTATTAGCCATTTCTGCTATTTTGCACTTAGATAATTTTTCCAATAATCACAGAAACACATGGACAAACACCAGATTTTGAAGTTACAAAAAGCCAAGCTGTTACCGGGATCAAGGCCCACATTGGGCTCCCTGCTCGGTGGGAAGCCTGCTTCTCCCTCTCCCACCCCCCTGCTTATATTCCCTCTCTAGCTGTGTTTCTGTCAAATAAATAAAATCTTAAAAAAAGAAAGAAAGAAAGAAAGAAAGAAAGAAAGAAAGAAAGAAAGAAAGAAAGATCATATGATAATTGTCTTTCTCTGATTGACTTATTTTGCTCAGCATAATTACCCTCCAGTTCTATCCATGTTGTTGCAAGTGGCAGGATTTCATTCATCTTGATGCCTGCATAGTATTCCATTATATATATACATCATATCTTTACCTATTCATCTGCTGATGGACATCTAGGTTCTTTCCCTAGTTTGGCTATTGTGGACATTGCTGCTATAAACATTTGGGTGCATGTGCCCCTTCAGATCACTACAAAGAAGCACATATATTATCAGTAGAAATGTAAAATGGTGCAACTTTTTTGCAAAACAGTTTGTCAGTTCCTCAAAAAGTTAAACATACAGTTTATCATATAACCCAGCATTCCACTGCTAGGCACACACCTCATCTAACCAAAAACAGATGTTCAAACAAAAATGTGTACATGAATGTTCACAGCAGCATTATGTATCATAGTCAAAAAAGTGGAAAAACTCCAAATGTCCATCAACTGATGAACTGATTAACAAAATGGTATACCTACACAATGAAATATTACCACAGAAGGAATAAAGTACTCATACATGCTATAACACGAATTAACCTGAAAAATATGCTAATTAGGGCGCGTGGGTGGCTCAGCCTCTGCCTTCCGTTCAGGTCATGATCTCAGGGTCCTGGGATCGAGGACCGCATCAGGCTCTCTGCTCAGTGGGGAACCTGCTTCCTAGTCTCTCTCTGCCTGCTTCTGTGCCTACTTGTGATCTATCTCTCTCTGTAATAAATAAATAAAACCTTTAAAAATATGCTAATTAAAAAGGCCAGGCAAAAAATGCTACATATTGTGAGACACCATATATATGAAGTTCCCAAACAGGCAAACCATAGAGACAAAAAGTAGAGTAGTAGTTGTCAGTACTGGAAAGAGGATATGTTGCAACAGAATAAGGAATGTCTACTACAGACACCAGATTGTTTTCTGCAGTGATAAATGTGTTCTGGAACTTGATAGTGGTGATGGTTGCAAAACTCTATAAATTTACTAAAAAAAAACCCTTGGGGCCCCAGGTGGCTCAGTTGGTTAAGTGGCCAACTCTTGATTTTGGCTCAGGCCATGATCTCAGGGTGGTGGGATTGAGCCCTGTGCCAGGTTTGGCATTCAACATGGAATCTCCTTGAGATTCTCTCTCCTGTAACCTGTGCCCCTTATTCTGCATGCAGATGTGTGCTCTCTCTCCCTCTATCTAAAATAAATACATAAATCTTTAAAAATACATATATACTAAAAGCACTGAATTATATACACTTTAATGGGTATGTGAATTATATCCTCAAGAAAGCTATTAAAAAAAAAAGATATTTTGTGTAGGGTAAAAAGCTCACCCTTCAAAGATGAGTTACCATAGTTCTAACAGCCCAGGAATGTAGGGAACATCTTTATACCACCCCATCCTTTTCTTCTAAAATGGTCTGAGATGGAGACTAAGGATTGAAAAAATAAGGTTTGGTCTCCACTCACAGGAAGTTCCCAGTGCATTGAAAAAGTAACACATGGGGCACCTGGGTGGCTCAGATGGTTGAGCGACTGCTTTCGGCTCAGGTCATGATCCTGGAGACCCGGGATCGAGCCACACATTCAGCTCCCTGCTCAGCAGGAGGCCTGCTTCTCCCTCTCTCAGTCTCTCTGCTTGTGTTCCCTCTCTAGCTGTGTCAAATAAATAAAATCTTAAAAAAAAAAAAGAAAAAAAGAAAAAGCAACACATATAAGCAAGCAATGGTAATACAAATCAATAAGAACAATTACCAACAGAACCTAAGTATAAATATGGGGGGGGAAACCCTTAAAAACTGTTAGAAGAAATATTGGAGATTATCTTTATCACCTTGGAGCAGCACAGTACTTTTTAAAAACACAAGAAGCACAAACAACATAGGCAAAAACACTTTTTTTTTTTTAAGATTTTACTTATTTATTTGACAGAGAGAAACACAGTGAGAGATGGAACACAAGCAAGGGGAGTGAGAGAGGGAGAAGCAGGCCTCCTGCCGAGCAGGGAGCCCAATGTGGGACTCGATCCCGGGTCTCCAGTATCATGACCTGAGCCAAAGGCAGTCGCTCAACCAGCTGAGCCACCCAGGCACCCCAGCACAAACACTTTTAAATTGGGCTTCATTGACAATAACTTTCGAGCAATAAAATATGCCATAAAGCAACACTGAGGGAAGATATCTAATGCTTATAACTAAGGGTTAGTTTTTAGAACATCAACAGCTTCTAAAATTCAATAATAAAAAGACTACAAACCCAAAGAAAAACAGACAAAAGATAGATAACAATGAACAGAAAAGGAAAACTAAAAGGTCAATAAATACAAGGGAAAAATGCTCAATCTCACTTGTAACCAGGGAAAAACATTAAAACAAGACATCATTCTGGAGCACCCAGCTGACTCGATTGGTGGAACATGGGACTTTTTTTTTTTTTTTTAAGATTTTATTTATTTGACAGAGAGAAACACAGTGAGAGAGGGAACACAATCACGGGGAGTGAGAGAGGGAGAAGCAGGCTTCCCGCGGAGCAGGGAGCCTGATGTGGGACACGATCCCGGGTCTCCAGGATCATGCTCTGAGCTGAAGGCAGTTGCTTAACCAACTGAGCCACCCAGGCGCCTCGAACATGGGACTTTTGATCTTAGGGTCATGAGTTCAAGCCCCACATTAGGGGCAGACAATAATAATAATAAGACATTATTAAAACAAAAAAATAGACACCACTTCATATCCATCAAATTATCAAAAATTCATAATACCAGATAGTAGTAAGAATATAAAGAGAAGAGCAATTAGGCAATACCTAATAAAGCTGGAAGCTAAGTACAACCTATGATCCCACAACTACACTCGGGATAAACAAACAAAATGTGCACAAGGAAACATGGGCTAAGATGTTCACAGCTGTCATAAAATTATTGAATGAGTACAAACTGCAAAAGAATGCACACAACATAATGCACAAATTTTGAAAAGATGCAAATCAATGCATTATATATTGTTTAAAAATATGTATATGTATAATAGGGTGCCTGCTGGGTGGCTCAGTGGGTTAAAGCCTCTGCCTTCGGCTCAGGTCATGATCTCATGATCAGGTCTTGGGATTGAGGCCCATATCAGGGTCTCTGCTCAGCGGGGAGTCTGTTTCCTCCTCTCTGCCTGCCTCTCTGCCTACTTGTGATCTGTCTCTCTGTCAAATAAATAAAAATCTTAAAATATATGTATATGTGTAACAGAAATACAGAAATATCTTGCCAAAAAAGGCAGGGGGGTAGAATAAATACATCAAAATGTTGGCGTATGAAGGAGATGAATGGCTGGCAGGATTCATTAAATTATTTCCTATATATTTGAAATGGTCCATATTAAAAAAATAAAATATAAAGTTCTATAGGAGCACAGATGAAGGAGTAACATTTGAACTAGACCTTCTGCGATGGGTAGCTGAGCGCATGAAAAAGGGAGAGGAAGAGCCTTTCCTATGGAGGGAAGCAAGGGCTGAGATCCAAAGACGTGCACATAAAGCACATCTGAGGGTCAGTATGTAGTTAAGAGCAGCTATGCTGAGATGAACATGGACACACATTGAAGCATGGGCACATGCCTTATGGAAGACCTTCTAAACCATTCTCAGGAGGGGAGACCTCACTCACAGGCAACAGGGAACCAAAGAAATAAATATTTAACCTGGGGAACAACGTGATTTTATCATTCTAGTGGCACTTAGGGGAAATTAAATGGAAGGGGCAGAAACTGAAGACAACGGAACTACAGTTGACTCTTGAACAATGAGGGCTGGGGGTGGGGAGCATCGACTTCCACCCAGTACAGCTGAAAATCTATGTGTAACTTTTGACTCCCCCAAACCTTAACTACTAAGAGCCTACTGTTGACCATAAGCCTTACTGATAACATGGTCAATTGGTCAATAAACACTTATTTTGTATATTACACACATCTTATACTATATTCTTACAATAAAGCTAGAGATAAGAAAATGTCTTTAAGAAAACCATAAAAGGGGTGCCTGGTTGGCTTTGTTGGTTAATTGTCTGCCTTCAGCTTTGGTCATGATCCCAGGGTCTTGGGATCGAGCCCCACATTGGGCTCCCTGCTCAGTGGAGAACCTGCTTCTCCCTCTTCCTCCTCTGTGTGTGCTGGCTCACTCTCTGTCAAATAAATAAAATCTTGAAAGAAAAAAAGAAAACCATAAGAAAGAGAAAATACATTCAGAGTACTGTACTGTATTTGTCAAAAAAAATCTGCACAGACGTGGACCCGAATAGTTCAAACCCTCATTGTTCAAGGGCCAGCTGTAGTTAGAAACTTACCAGGCTTGATAGAGAATACAGGGCTCTACCCAACTGGGAACACAGGGACTGAAGAACAAAGGGCTCATGAAAAGCCATTCAAAGGTGGAATCAACAGGACTTGGTGACTGACTGGTAGTCAGAAGTGGAAAGAAAGAAGAGGTTAAGAATGACTGTGTCCTGGGGTGCCTGGATGGCTCACTCGGGTAAGCGTCTTGCCTTCAGCTCAGGTCCTGATCCCGTGGTCTTAGGATTGAGCCCCATATGAGGCTCCTTGCTCAGCAAGTAGCCTACTTTCTTGTCTCCCTCTGCCCCACTCCTCACCCACTGCTCCTGCTCTAATAACTAAAATTAAAAAAAAAAAAAAAAAAAAGCGAAAAAAAAAGGTGTCTATGGGTATGGCACTTAAACCATTATGTAATATTTGCTGTTACTAAGATTGTAAAGGTAGGGACCCCTGGGTGGCTCAGTCATTAAGCACCCACCTTCGGCTCGGGTCATGATCCTAGGGTCCTGGGATCGAGTCCCATGTGGGTTTCCCTGCTTGGTGGGAAGCCTGCTTCTCCCTCTCCCACTCCCCCAGCTTGTATTCCCTCTCTTGCTGTCTCTGTCAAATAAATAAAAAATCTTAAAAGAAACAATGAAAGAAAAAAAGTCTGCCTTTTAATGTGCTCCATTGCAAATAAGGACCCTTAAGGAGGGAAGCTAAAATTCAAAGAATCTAGATTTTAAAGGTTCAAGGTACACACTACAATATAGCTTCTATCCAAATTTTGTACTAGTAAATGGACTAGGATCAGATGTCTCATGCCCAAAAAGGTCAGACATGAGAGTTGAGAGTTCCAGAAAATATCTTCCTTTCTGACAAACTTTAAATATAAGTGTTTAATCTACCTACAATAAGTAATGTTGCACCTTTGAAAAGGTCAAACTTTTCAGCTGCCTTGTCCTTTCATTAAAAAAAAGTGAGTGTCACAGGAGCCAACTTAAGGAGCTTTCTAAAGGTCAAATCTGTGATAATGTGAGCAACAAAATAAATGATGGCAGTAAAAGATCATAACCTACAGAGTAAAATAAATTTCCATGAGCTCAAAGTATTATAAATAATTGAATAAATAAATAAATGAAGACAGCATCGAGAGAGGGATGTTTTTACTCACAGCAGAACTCTAATTAATAAATGTAGAAACAGTGAAAGAGAAAATCACCTTTTGGTAGTCCACCTACTGATAACAGTTGTAGGCAAGATCATCAGGATATTTGCAGACTCAATTACAAAGCAGAAAATAGCAACTTTATAGTGAAGAAACCTAGCAGGCACCACCTTAATCAAGTGATCAAGGTTAATATCACCAGCAATGAGACATATCAACATGATACACTTCCTAGGAAGATGCACTGAGAGGAACAGAGCATCACTTTTGGAGTATTCTTGCAAAATAAGTAAATAAATAAATAATTTTGAGGAAACTCAAAACCCAAAGTGAAGAGTATTCTACAAGCTAAAAGGAGAGTACTCCCAAAGTGTCAAGGTCATGAAAGAAACTATACTATAAATTAGAGGAGGTGAAAGGGACGTGTGACTCTAGGTTGAATCCCAGACTAGAATAGGGACATTGGTAGGATAACTAGTGAAATTTGAATTAAAGTTTATAGATTAGTTAATAGTATTGCATCTGTGCTAATTTCCTGCGTCTGATAATTATACAACGGTTTTATGAGACATTAACATTTGGGGAAACTGGGTAAAGGGCATCTTGATACTACTATACTTGGTTAAGTCCATTCCTACAAAGCATCAGATAAATGAGGTATAGTTTTCCATCCTTAAAACCTAAAATCCTGGGGCGCCTCATGGCTCAGCTGCCTAAGCCTCTGTCGTCGGCTCAGGTCATAGTCTTAGGGTCCGGGGATTGAGCCCCACATCAGGCTCTGCTCAGTAGGGAGTCTGCTTCTCCCTCTCCCTTTGTATGCTTACCCTCTCTTTCTTTCTCACTCTCAAAAATAAATAAATGAAAAATCTTTTTTAAAGAAGTTTAAAAACACATGTTAAAAAACTAAAATCTTCATTACATGGAAATTCTTCATACCATTTTTGTAACTTAAGATCAAAATTACTTCAAAATGAGAAAAAGGAAAAAGTTTTATTAAAAAAAAGAAAAACGAGGGGTCACTGGCTCAGTCTGTCAGTGGAGCATGTGACTCTGGATCACGGGGTCATGAGTTTAAGCCCCATGTTGGGCACAGGATTTACTTAAAAAAAAAAAAAGATTAAAATAAATTTTTTAAAAAGTGAGTGGTAGGGGCGCCTGGGTGGCTCGGTTGGTTAAGCGACTGCCTTCGGCTCGGGTCATGATCCTGGAGATCCAGGATCGAGCCCCACATCGGGCTTCCCACTCGGCGGGAGGCCTGCTTCTCCCTCTCTCACTCCCCTTGCTTGTGTTCCCTCTCTCACTGTGTTTCTCTCTGTCAAATAAATAAATAAAATCTTTAAAAAAAAAAAAAAAAGTGAGTGGTAAATGACACCTAAATTATGAAGAAAAGAGTTCTCCAAAAGGGCATATATTTAACTATTCAGGAAAGGCAAAGGACCAGTCCAAGTTCCCCTCATCCAAGAGAATGCACTATAATTAATTAAGTAAGGGGCGGCTGGGTGGCTCAGTCATTAAGCATCTGCCTTCGGCTCAGGTCATGATCCCAGAATCCCAGGATCGAGCCCTGCATCGGGCTCCCTGCTCGGAGAGAGCCTGCTTCTCCCTCTCTCACTCCCCCTGCTTGTGTTCCCTCTGTAGCTGTGTTGCTCTCTGTGAGTAAATAAATAAAATCTTAAAAAAAAAAAAAATTAAGTAGATATAGCAAAGACACGGCGGCAAAAGCACTGCGAAATGACAGCTGAAGAGAGTAATATCATACAAAGGCCAGCTGATGGAGCTGCATACAGCCCTGCAGCCTCTAGGCAGGCTGTATATTCACCAGCATGCTAACTAAACTCTTACTGGGCAGGGAATCTACCCAAGCACAGGCTGGATAACTTTGGACAAGTTACTCCTCCCCTTCGAGCCTCTTCTGTGCAATAAAGATGGCTCCATCTGTGGCTTAGGGTTGTTGTAAGACAAAAATAATGGAAGCAAAAGCACACAGAACTAGGCTTCTCATGTCACAGGCCTTCAATAAAGCGTTCATACTGATGATCCTAATTCAGAATAAGAAACAGTTAAACTGGGGTGCCTGGGTGGCTCAGTCATTAAGCATCTGCCTTCAGCTCAGGTCGTGATCCCAGAGTCCTGGGATCGAGCCCCGCATCGGGCTCCCTGCCCGGCGGGAAGCCTGCTTCTCCCTCTCACTCCCTCTGCTTGTGTTCCCTCTCTAGCTGTGTTTCTCTGTCAAATAAACACATAAAATCTTTAAAAAAAAAAAAAAAAGAAAGAAAGAAAAGAAAAAGAAATGGTTAAAACACACCCCATAGTTTAAGAAAGTAGAAAAACATGTAATCCACCTTAAATAAACTTCTATTGAAAAGGTTAAAATGAAAGCCACAGTGCCCGAAGACGTATACTTGAATTAGCTGGGAAAACCAGTAATGTGAAATACCTCCCTCTCCAAGCATGATAAATAAGGCATAGGCATAATTTGTCATCCTTTTTTTTTTTTTTTTAAAGACTTTATTGATAGAGAGAAACACAGCCAGAGAGGGACCACAATCAGAGGGAGCGAGAGAGGGACCCCAGTGCAGGGCTTGATCCTGGGTCTCCAGGATCATAACCTGAGCTGAAGGCAGTCACTTAACCAACTGAGTCACCCAAGCGCCCCATAGTCTGCCATCCTTAAAACTACTTTGGATTTTCAACACAACTAGAGTTAAATATCTGAACACAATTCATTATGAAACTTACTGATTTTCTTTTGTACTTTACCCAGAGAGCCTGGCTACAGTATGTCCCTGGATACTTTTCATCACCTAATTAGCATCAGGCACTTTTCTAAGTCTATCAAGACCTACCACACAAAACATCATAATAAAAATACTTATGTCTCAGTGAAATTACAGAGGCGATTTTTATTTTTTTCTACTTCCTAAATTTTACACGAGCTACTAAATCATGCTAGAAAACGAATAATTTACAAATAAAAACTCACTATGATCAAGTTCTTGGCAAAGCATAGTTTAAACCTAACCAACCCTCTCTTAAAATATTCGCATTAATTTGATTGGTAAAATGAAGTCAATATACCAGACAATTAATTCTGTGTGCCTACTTGGTCATTTCCTTGGATTTAATGGGGATGATAAGAAAAGCACTTACCTCGACACTATTTGCAATAAAACGGTTGTCACCTTCAACTTTGACAGAGAAGTCATAATAACCACTGGAAAATTTGACATTCATGAAGTTTAGTTCAAAAACATCCCTGTTAAAAGTGACAGCGTGTTAGCAAGAACTCACATAGCAAAGTCACGAGTGTAACAAATGGGCCATGCGTGGCCCTCCTTGAGCTAAGCCAGGGTTATACCGCGTCTTCACCTTTCAACTCCCCCTCCCCGTCCCAGTTGGGCAACCTCCCGCTCAATCACAGATTATGGTGTGGGCAAAACTTCAGAGAGATCTAAAATGACCTCTTCTTTCAAGTCTCTAAAGTCTTCTTTCCTTTCTTTCCTACTCTCAGCTCCCAAAAATCCCATCCTCCTCTTGGGTAGACTTCCACAATTAAATGCAAAATAGTCTACAGTATGATCCCTATTATGTTTTTAAAAAAGAGAGACAGAGAAGAAATGTTCAAAAATGTTGGCGTAGAACAGTATAATTGCAGGCAATTTTTTATATTATTCCTACTTTCCTGGTGTTTTGTGAATTTCCTAAAAATGACATATCTTACTTTTAAAAAAATACCAGTAACTTTTATTTTAAAAGGGGGGAAAAGGTAAAGAATTAACTCTAACTACATAGCAAAATACCAAATGCTTTTTACCATTCCACTCATCATTCTTAAAAATGATTTTGCCTTCTACTTTAACATATTGTCTGTGTATCTTTATCACTGTCTAACAAATGAATATTCTTGGGGCACCTGGCTGGCTCAGTCAGTAGAGCACGTGACATTTTTTTTCCTTTTTTTTTTTTTTTTTTTATAAAATTAAACTTAATCTATAGGTCTGGGGTTACAACCTCAATTTATCCATTGATTTTTTTTTAAAAAAAAAAAAAAAAAAAAAAAAGGAAATGCATATTCTCTGTAGAGAACCCAGCTAATGATCCTAGAGATCCAGTCTCATTAGCTTTCCAATTTAACACTTAACAAAGTCTCATGTAAAAATTGATCCTTAAAAGTAAGACTGAGGGGGCACACTGGTGGCTCAGTTAGTTAAGTGTCTGCCTCTGGTTCAGGTCATGACCCTAG
>PITA01015882.1:0-48401 GCA_004023965.1 Spilogale gracilis
GGCTTCTATTTCTGGTTCTGGTGAACAACCTGGTCTGGAGGCGCTCTCCTGGCTTCCAGCCTCTCCATCTCGTATTTTTTGTTCCCTTCTCTGGGACACTTTTCCCAACGCTTCAGTGGATCCATCTGTCCACACTTCCTGCCACCAGGACCATTCACCCATTCTTTCATGCAGCAGAATTTAGGAAGCGCCCGGTGACTGTCGCCATGTTCACCCAGCCTCCCCATTTGGGGTTTTGCATTGGAGTGTTGTCTTCCTGAGCTTCTGGCTTGCCCTCTGGGGGTGGGGTCTGCGGGGCTGTTTTCGGTCTCTTCTACCTGGGCTGCGTCTCTCCGCCCCCTTGCTAGAGGCTGGTCTCCATGGTAACCAACTCATGAGGTTACAATTCTCTGGTAGCGGAGCGTTGTTCTTTTACGTCTTTTTTCAGCAGTTGAGGAAGTCAGGTCGGAGCAAGATGTCTGCGCCCAGACCTCCCTCTCAGAGCGAGCCTCTACAGAAGGAGGGGCTCTTTCCAGCCTCCCGGTTGGCAGCCTCTCACAGCCGGGCTGGTGCAGACGCTGTATTGATTTCTGCCCCCGCCCCGCTTGTCGTTTCACTCCCGCACCTCAAAGCCACATCTCCTTCTGGATCGCACGACCTTGTCTGTGCCCCGGGACCCGCAGCCCCTCCGGTCCCGCGCAAGTCTGTAAAATCACCTTCCCTGGGGGGTCTGTGCGGCCCACGGGGTGGAGAGAAACGGGAGAGAAAGGCAGCGGTGTAAAAATAGAATCCATGCCCGCCCCTCTCGCAGCAGCTGCGGGGGTGGCAGCGGCGGCGGCAATGGCGGCGGCGCTGGCGCCAGCAGTGGAAAAAAAAATTTAAAATTTAAAAAGTCTCCTTGCCTTGCCGTGGGCTCCGCTGTGTTCCCTTTTCTGTCTCGCCCCGATTCAGGCCGTAATCTGCTGTTGTTCCTCACTCACAGAGCACTTTCGTTTTGGGGTATTTGTTTTCAATGGTTCAGCTCTGCAGGCTTCCTCCCCCACTCCCCTGTCTCTGGGGGCAAGCCTCCAGACCCTCTTACTTGTTTCTACCTTTTTGCCGATGGTCCTTGTCTCCCATGGTGATCCAAAAGTGCGAAATATCACATTTCAGGCTGCTTTCATGGGTGTTCACGGTGGTCCTGTAGTGTTTTTTTTGCTGGAATTCAGTTTTCTTCAGGGAACTCCCCGACATGCGGTCACCTGGCCTTCCGCCATCTTGAACTCTCCTATAGGTACAATTTTTGACAAGATGATTTGATTTTTTAGTCAATTTTAGAAGTCAATAACAGGTTCGATTTTGAGCAGTTTTTGCCTTTGTCAGTTTTATTTTGTGTTATTTCTACAAAATGTGATTTTAACTGGGTAAATTTTTATAGTTTTGAGTTATCGAGACAATGAGATTCTTCAGTTCGCTTTTTGTCATTATTATTAAATTTAACATATATAGCTTTGGCTCTTCTTCTTTTTTTTTTTTTTTTTTTTTTTAAAGATTTTATTTATCTGACAGAAACACAGCCAGAGAGGGAACACAAACAAGGGGAGTGAGAGAGGGAGAAGTGGGCTTCCTGCTCTGGGAAGCCCGATGCGAGACTTGATCCTGGGACTCCAGGATCATGACCTGAGCTGAAGGCAGATGCTTGATGACTGAGTCACGCAGGCGCCCCAGCTTTGGCTCTTCTGATTTAAATGTGTTGATGATTTCTATGCTAATTTTTTTTTTCTGGTGATCAGGTTAAAATGTACTTGAAGTCAACATACTGAGGTTGCAACATCTTGTTTCTTCTAAAATTGTTCTGATTAAAAAATTAAAAAGAGTGCCACTCCCGAAAGCACCCACTGTACCGTTGCCTCACAGTCTTCCCAGGGACCAGAGGGCAAGGAGTCCTTTAATGAAACCCCTACAGGTCAGTATTCCCAGGCAGAGACTAGAGTGAGAAGGGTGGAGCATGACAGTGGCATGGGCTGCTCGCCCAACCCATTCACGTATGTTCCAGTGAAGTCAGTATCCAGAAAAGACATTCAGAGAAGACTTAAAACAGATAGGGGTCAGCAAATCTGCTTCACCCTGGATGCAAAATAAGTCAAACGCATGTGAGCTTTGTCAAGTCCAGATGATGTCACTAGTGACCACACCTCTCTCCCTGAAACCCACGTTCTGCACCACAGCTCTGGTCCTGCTGTGGCTATGGGTCAATGGAAGCCTGGCCAGATGGATGAACTCACTCTGCTGGTCCCTGGGAACACTGTGAGGCAAATGTAGAGTGGGAGATTTTGGGAGGGAAGGATGGAAGCCCTCGGAAGTCTGTGTGAGTGGAGGGAGTTCTAAGAACAGAGGAGGGCAGGGAGGAGAGAGAATGGAAGGGGTTGCCAATAGCTGGCCTGGCCAAGAGGCAGACCTGGGCTTACACAGAAGGCATGACAGTGGGATCAGGGTTTATAGGGCACTCTGATGTGCTTTACATAAGAGAATGCCACTTGTATTGCCTGAGGTACGGGGTATAGAGAGGCTGCTGGGTCTGTGATGGGGGCAGGGGGCACACTCTCCCTTCAGAATCCCATAGCACAGTTTTGTCAGTGAACACATTTCTACTGTAAATGCCATTGCAAATGGTGGTTTTCACCTTAGCTCAACTTGTAGAGAGGGAGGGAAAGAGGAGGAGAGCAGAGAAGAGGGCAGAGAGAGACTGATTAGACAAGTAAGTTCTGGCCCTCACCTCTGATTCAGCCAGTGATTGTTGCTGGTGGGTGGCTGGCTGGGGAGGGGGTCCCCCACAGGCAGCAGAAGCAGAGTGGGCTGGGGACTGAGCAGGAACTTAGAAACATGTCTAATACAATCATACTTTGCTTCTTGTCAGCAACATGATATATATTTAACATATTCTTCTGGGTATATTAAAATTCAGTCTAATATAAGCCAGTGGCAAGTGGTCTTCCTTTCATTATGGGGGAACCCCTGGAGAGAAGGGAGTGGGTTGGTCAGCGGAGGGAGGGGAGATCAGAAAGCCATGTGAGAGCACCTGGGTGGCTCAGTGGGTTAAAACCTCTGCCTTCAGCTCAGGTCATGATCTCAGGGTCCTGGGATCGAGGCCCCCTGCTTTCACCTCTCTCTCTGCCTGTCTCTCTACGTACTTGTGATCTCTCTGTGTTAAATGAATAAACAAAATCTTAAAAAAAAAAAAAAAAAGAAAGCCATGTGAGTGCCATGACCTCACCTCATTTCCCGACGCAGCTGCCACTTCTGTCAGCATCACAGGTTCCAAGAATTCCCCAGAAGGAAAGAAAAGGGAGGTGGAAGGAAAAAGAGAAACTGGACAGAAGAGAAATACAACCGATAAAAGTAAGCTTCTTCCAGGAAGAATTCTATTGTCAAGCCATTCCCTGAGGGAATACATCCTTGGAGAGGTATGAAGCGCATTCCTCTTTCCTATTGTGTTTTTTTTTTTTTCCTTATCCCTATGGGAAAAAAATCTGTTAATTTCGAACAACAAACAAAATATATTTCTTTTTCTTGAGTAATCCATAATTGTATAGAAATGTGTATCATTTCCTTTCCATAATTTTGAGATTTTTGAAGACAGTGACATATCCTGACTCTTTAAGAACACAACGATTCAATTTAAAAATCATTGAATGACAGCAATCAAAGTGCTCAAGTGAGGCAGTCTGCTTCAGCACTTGTTCAAAATGTCATTAGAACCCCGACTTATAGCAGGTTGTTATGGCAACTAGAATAGCTGAGTTTATAACATCACTGTAATTAACGTGATCCAAACGTTATTAATCTTTCAACATCATTCATATCCTCTGAAGGAACAGCAGTTCTGGTCCTCTTAGGATTTTTCAATGGTGTTATCTTTGCAGCTTTCTTCCCTCTTTATTTTATTTTCAAATAGATCTTCCTCTGACGTGGCTTTAGTGAAATTAGCTATTGTTTCTCTGCCTTTACTCATTCTATTTTGACTGCTACTTTTTGATAAAACTTGCAATAAAATGGAAAAAAAGGAATCACAGCTAAAAACCAGAACAAAGTCTGAAGATGAAAAGATATACACATTTAAATGTGGAGAGCCTAAGAAAAATAGTAAAAATATTTTGCATATAGATATTTGTATTAACTCACATTTGTGTAGCCACTTTACAATTTTTAAAGCAGCTTTATATATATCATTTAATATAACAACTCTGAGAGGACAAGTAATATTTTGGGGGTGCCTACTATGTGACATTAAATATGACATGTATACATGGATGTTTCAGGTTTCACAACAAACCTGCAAGGTAAGTGTGGGTTAAAAATGCACCTTCACAACTTGACAACAAGAACCCAAGAACCCAAATGAAAAATGGACGGTTTTCAAAAGACACTGCTCCAAGGATGATGTATAGAAATTGTCAACAAATAAATAAAAAGATGCTCAACATCATTAGTTATTAGAGGTATACAAAGCAAAACTATAAGAAATCCCCACATATCCTTTAGGGTATTTATTATAAAATAAAACAAAAAAAAATAACAAGTGTTGGGGAGGATGTGGAGAAACTGGAACCCTTGTGTGCGTAAATGAAACTATAAAATGGTGCAACCACTGTGGAAAACAGTATAGTGTTTGCTCAAAACACTATGTCCCAGCAAACGATCCAGCAATCCCACTTCTAAGGTACACATCCAAAGAACTGAAAACAGTCTTGAAGAGACATTTGCACACTCATGTTCACAGGTGCATTCTTCACAAGAGCCAAGAAGTGGAAGGGACTCAAGTGTCCATGGACAGATGAGGAGATGAACAAACTGGTCTATCTGTTTGAGGGAAGATGATTCAGCTTTAGAAAGGAAAGCCTGTCACAGGCTAAAACATGGATGAACCTAGAGGATATTGTGCTAAGGGAAATAAGCCAGACACAAAAAGACAAATACTGTGTGATTCCAGGACGTGAGAAATCTAAAGTGTCAAATTCATGGGAACAGAAGGTAGAATGGTGATTAAAAGGCGCCAGGAGGAAGGGGAACCAGGGAGCTGCTTAATGGCTGTAGGGTTGTTTTTCACGCTGAAGAAATTCTGGAGATCTGCACAACAATGTGAATATTCTCAGCACTACTGAATTGCACATTCAAAAGTGCTTAAGATGGCAAATTCTACATTATGTGGGTATTCCCCTCAAATTGAAAAAAATGCTCCAAGCTGACACCCCTTCCTTGAAAAGGTGAATCTAAATCATCTCCCCTGGGATATAGACTGGATTTTGTAATTTGCTTCTAATGGCTTAAAGTGGAAGTAGGGACAAGGTATGACTGCTAACACTAGGTCAAAAGAGACATTGCTCCTTCTGCCTTATTCTCTCTCTCTGTCTTTTAGGGCGAGGTAGGTCCTCTAGCCCCAGTCAAGGCTTTACATGACTGTCACCCTGGTGGATATCTTGAGTGCAACACATGAGAGACCCTGAGCCTGAAACCATCCAGCTACGTGGACTCACAGAAACTGACCACACAGAAACCTGACATAATAAATGTGTATACTGTTGTTAAGCCACTAAATTTGGGGGTGATCCATCATACAGCAGTAAGTAACTACTACAATAAATATTTTCCACTAATCTGAAACAAATGAAGTGAAGATCTCTGGTATGTTAAGAGGACTCCTCATCCTTTTTGTGTTGACCCGTGATTCTGCTGATGTGCCTGGAGTGTATTCTGAAAGAGGTTCTGGGTCAGAATCAGAGGCGTGCCTTATGTGAATTACCTGCAAGCCCAGCCTTACAACTGAAATAGGGGGACCAGCTATCCTGTAACCTGAGGGCTGCTGGATTTCTTTGAGCTCCTTTAATTGTGTGGCATCAAAAATAGGAATGCCCATGAGGTATTCTCATTGAAAGTTCAATCACACATGAACCAGCGAGTGTAGATATCGGAGGTCATAACCCCATCTCACACTATATTCAAGGAAGTTTTTCTTCTTTGTGGAGAAAAAGTGAAAGGGCAAAATAGCAGTACATCTGAGAAACACCCAAAAGGCCAACAAGAGAGGAAAACTCAGCATCATGTGGAGGTGAAAAAATGGGGGTTCATCGAGTAGTGTCATTTGGGAAGAGTTTCTCCCCTGCTGGACTGCATACATTCTATCCTTTCCTCTTCAGTGGAGGAATCAAGCTATAAATTTGGGGAGAGTGAGATGAGGAGGCAGATTAACCCTGCTACTCTGGTTTCCTGAAGGTTGTATTGCTACCTATGGGTATCACTTAATAGGGGTTTAAAACAAATTCTCTTTAAGTGAATGAATTTGCTCTACTGCTCATATTTATGAACTCTTTGGGTAGGAAAATGGAGCCTTCCCTGATTTCAAAAGTTAATGCAGGGTCTGGTATTACACAATAAAATGAATAAAGATAAACCAATACAAAATAAGGACTTGCATTGCTTAAAAAAAGAAAAAAGAAATCACAGCTCCAGAATTTTAGTTTTATTTACCCATAGCAAGAATGAGGGAGATGAAGGTTATGAACCCAGGTTGTTCTGCTTCTAAAATTTACCCTCACTTTAGACAGCACAAGGGCATTATTACCTTCATTCTGGGGATGAGGAAGCTGATTTTGGGAGAGGTTAAGTAACTTACCCGTGGTTTTCCTCTTGGTTTGTACCAGAACTCAGATCCTAAGTCTTAGTCCAATACTCTTTTGTACAACTTATCATTCTTTTGTTTAGATGATATATTTGATAAAGCTCTTGAGATGTAAATATGAATGAGGTAATCAAGGAGAAAATATACTTGCAGTGAGGAAACATGGTAGGATACTTAAATTGGAATTGGTTTCTTAGGTTTTTTAGTTGAGCATCTCAAATTTTATTTTATTTTATAACAAAGATTTTACTTATTTATTTGACAGACAGAGACACAGAGAGAGAGGGAACACAAGCAGAGGTAGTAGGAAAGGGACAGGGAGCCCATGTGGGGCTTGATCTTAGGACTCTGGGATCATGACCTGAGCTGAAGGCAGATGCTTAACAACTGAGCCACCTGGGCACTCCAGAGGATTTCAAATTTTAAATGAGATGGCAGTTTAAAAACTTTCTCCAGTAAGTCATTAAACTGTTAAAGGTACAGTACTTGTAAGAGCCAAAACACACAATAATGCCTCATTTTGTTTACCATGTGACATTTTCAGAGCACCTTTATGAATAGTCTGACAGTCACTCGGACATCCAGTACTGGCTGTAAATTAAACACTGGCACATATCTAGAGTGAGCGCCAATACTCTGCAGCAAGACATCCAAGGTGAATGCCAAGAAAACCAAGTAGCAAATGTGGGGTGTTTCCACTCTAGGCCCTTGGCAGGCAAATTGCAGAACAGACCTTCATTTGTGAAGTATTCCTGTTAGAAATATATCTCCTGATCCTACTCAAACCATTGGATATAACTTACAGCTTACAAGAAATTCAGGAGACAAAAACCAAATTAAACAACATCAGAAGGAAATAAGACAAATCTAAATGTGACTCAATCTATAAAGCAATGAACTAAATTTCTAAAAACCAAGGTCATTAAAATAAAAAGGTTGGAGATGAATGGATAAAGAAGATGTGGTGTGTGTATGTGTACACACACACACACACACACACACACACACACACACACACACCGTGGAATACTATGCAGCCATAAAAAAGAATGAAATCCTGCCATTTGCAACGACATGGATGAAACTGGAGGGTATTATGCTGAGTAACATAAGCCTATCAGGGTAAGACAATTATCATATGATCTCTCTGATATGAGGAATTTGAGAGGCAGGGGAGGGGGGTGGGGGGTAGGGAAGTGAAAAAACCATAAGAGACTCCTAATCTCAGGAAAAAAAATGTGGGTTGCTGGGGGGTGGGCAGGGAGGAATAGGGTGGCTGGTTTATGGAACAAATAAAAATAAAAATAAAAAGTTTGGGAGAGACTGTTCTAAACCATGAGAGGCTAAAAGGACATAACAGCACTTGATTGGATCCTGGTTAAACAAAAACCAAAACAAAAAAACAACAACTCAAAACTATACAAGATACCTTTGGGACAATTGCAGAAATCTGATATGCTCAGGAATTCGACAGTATTGGGGAGTTACTGTTAATTTTATTATGTATATGCCAATTATCAATTTACTGCCTTAGCTCCAAATCACCCTCCGTAATTGTTCTGCAATACTGGATGGGCTCTATAAAGGCTCTGTGAGCCTTTCTCCTCTACAATAAGCACGATGTTAGATTTGTCAACAGAGGAAGGCCATTGCAGGAGGAAGGGGGCTCCTCTTCCTGGTTTCAGAATGCTTACCAATTGGTAAGCGGTGGATGTGTGTCTAGGGATATCAGGGGTACACTGCCTCAGCTGGGTGCCCACACTACACAGTCTCTTGGTGACCCTACACAGCAATCCAGAACCTGTGACCATCTTGATATGACTGTTCCAATAAGGACACCATGTGCTCCAGACCTCATGCCTCTAGAGAGAGGCATCCAGCTTTGAAGGCACACCTCCTCTCCAGCCTGGGCTCTTAGAGCCGTGGGGGTGGTTTCTTGCTTGCCTGGTGATGAGGGACCACCTCTGGTCTGGGAAATTCGTCAGACTTCTCTTCATCCCTTGGATGTAACAATCTTCACTCGTGAGGTCTGAGCCCATGTTTAAAACTCTTTTCTGAGTTGGTCCTTCCTTCCAGCCAAGAGGTGGTTAATGTGTATTGCAACTAAAACTCCAGTGGACATACTTGTTTCTCTTTTTCTGGTGTCACTCCCTTCAAAATGCCATCGTTTGAGGTCACTCTCTTTCATACTTCACCAGCTGGAGGACGGTTATGTCCCTGCTACGTGGAGACCGCTGCCCTGGTTCCTTCACAGTTTCATAGCAGCAGTACCTGCTCAAGCTCACTGCTGCTCTTGCTAGGCTTCTGTACGTAGCTCTTGGCTTTTATTCCCTAAAATGGCTATATTCTCATTGGTGACCCGCCATGCTTTTCTGGGCTTTGGTGGCCTTTGTTAAGAAATGGTTTTGACCACATCACGAAGGCACTGAGGTCTGGAGGTGGGAGGGACAGGTCTGGAGCTTGCTCTGAAATGTCAGACGTTTAAACCTACAAGCTCATACTCCTCATTCACATTAGTGTTAAAACTCAACCAATAGAACTAAAGCTAGAGAAAAGATGGTATGAAAGGGAATGTGGAAACCTGACCAGTAATAAAAACACAGATGGGTCAGCACTCATCGTCGAGGTCTAAGGGAGCTGGGAGAGGAAGGGCACTACCGTCACCATACATAAGTTCATTCTATTGACTCAGCCATAAAGATCAGTAACATTTCTTATTTTGTTAGCCTCTGAAATTCTTTTTTTTAAAAAATTTATTTATTTATTTCACAGAGAGAGAGAAAGAGAGAGATCACAAGTAGGCAGAGAGGCAGGCAGAGAGAGAGGAGGAAGCAGGCTCCCTGCTGGTTAGAGAACCCAATGTGGGCCTCGATCCCAGGACCCTGAGATCATAACCTGAGCCAAAGGCAGAGGCTTTAACCCACTGAGCCACCCAGGCACCCTAGCCTCTGAAATTCTTAGCAGTAAAGTCCCTTAGAAACCCTCAAATGAAACTGTAAGCTTGTCCAAGGGCAGAGGCCAGGGAAAGAAATTTTAAGAATGTACTGTCTTGCAGCAAAGGAGAGCAAGTCAGGTAGAAAAACTGACGGAAATGGGACCAATGCCAGCGGAGTAGTGTACCTGCCCTCACGTTTGGAAGCATAGCCTGTGGTGTACAGTGGGGGCGGCTTTGATATTCATAATTTCCCTCCAGCCAACCCCAGGCATGTTCCCTCCAGGGGCTTTTCCCTTGTTCAGATCTGTCCCAGCTCCAGGGACTCAAACTTATAGCTGCCTCTCTTCTCCCCAACACGATCTTCCTGTCCTCCACATCTTCCACAGATACCTTCCTTATATTCTGTAGATTCATGTTACATTTCATGAACCTTTTCTTTGCCTTGATAATGACTTCCAGTCTCCAGAATCCTCTCTTTTTTTCCTCTTTATGATGCTTCTTTGGCATTTACACGCTTCCCCACCAACTCTTGTCTGGAGGGTTCATCATGTAAGAGCTACTTAACTCTGCAGAGTTTTTAGCTGCTTATCACCCATGCTGGACTTCATCTTTGAGTTTTTCCTATTGTCTGCTTTCAGTTAATTGCCAAACCAATGGTACTTGGTAGGAAAGACATGGAAACATAGTAACTGGGTCCACTTTATCTGTTTGGTCCTTCTCTTTCAGATCTTTCCTATGTGTATACTTACACACATGGCATTTTAAACCTATGTTTAATTTTTTTAAAATAAAATGGTATATCATATGCATTGCTCTTTTTTTCCCCCTTAAGAATGCCTCCTGGGTATCTTTCTATGTCATTACATGTATACAGTTTCATTCTTTCTTGAACAGCTGCATAGTATTTCACCAAATGAATGGTTGTACTTTATTTTCCCAGTTTCATATTTCAGTTGCTTCTAGTTTTTCTTTTTTTTGCTATTTCCAACTATGTTGCAATAAATCACCTTGTACATACATCTTTTGTGCACCTGTGTTTTGCTGCAGGATAATTTCCCAGTAGTGGAATTGCTAGTTTAATTGATCTGTGCATTTTAAATCCTGATAGATACTTCTATGTTGCTTGCTGAAAAAAGTATCTCATTTTATGCTGTTACCAAACACGAATGAGAGCAGGGTTCTTCTCTAAATTAATGCTAGCCTTACCTGGGCTCTCAACGCACTAGTTCCTACTAGTCATTTTTCATTGCTTCTACATTTTATTGCCTAAATAACACTGCCAGGCCCCTTATATCTCTGAGACCCTTAATTTAATCCTGCCTTTCTGATCTCAGGAACTGACCCAACCTTCTCTTCTGCAGTCTTCAGGGTGCCTGCCATTCATTCTCTTGCTTGCCGCCTTATGATCTTGAGGTTGCTGCTAGAGCTCTATAATTACATCTGCATTAGGAAAAAGGCGGGTAGAGAAGTGGGCAGGATGGTGCTAGTGGCGTCCATCTCTTTTGTCAGGAAGGAAAGCCTTCTTAGAAGGCTCCAGGAGATTTCCCCTTACATTTTCTTATCTGTAACTAGCTCCCATAGATATTTCTACTACAAAAGGGAATTGGCATATTTAATATCTGGCTAAATAGAACAAAACTGTCACAAATATGTGCACCAATATTGATTTATTGCTTGAGCCTAGACATACTGCTGCCCAGAATAAAATAAAGGTTCTGTTAGTATGGAAGAAGGGGAGACTGGATATTGAGTAGTAATCTACAGCCAACAATCTCTATTTGCTCAATACATATTTGTTGAATGCATAGCAAAAGAATAGGTCAGCAACCTGTCACCACACTGAACTGAATATAAATCCTTGATTTATCACTTAGTTATTCAAAGTCACAGTTTGGTTCTAAGTTAGAAATGTTGGATATCTGCATGCAGAACTGTCTCTCTGCCCTGATGGGGGCTACAGAGTACACATCCCAGCGTTGAGTGGCATTCTGTTCTCATTTGAATTCAAATCAATTTTGTCATCTCTGAGGGGCAGATGTTATGCGTCAAACAAGTGACAGATTGCAGCTTTAATTTAAACAGCAAGATATGGTTTATAACATACTTATATTTATTGGAGGAAAAAAAATCCAGTGATGTCACTCAAGTGCTTTCTGGATCAAAGTGAAAGGTTTTTGGGATGCCTGGGTGGCTCAGCTGGTTAAGTGTCTGCCCCAGGTCCTGGGATTGAGTCCCACATCGGGCTCCTTGCTCAGTGGGAAGCCTGCTTCTCCTCTCCTTCTGCTGCTCTCCCTGCTTGGGCCTGCTTGCTCACTCTGACAAAGAAATAAGTAAAACTTTTAACAAAATAAAGTAAAAGGTTTTTTAGTGATGAAGGAAGCAGGACAGCTGGATACTCATAGATCCCATGAAAGAATGGAGGAGATGCTGGTGGTCGGCATGGCTTGTTTGGATTTGGAACAATAGCACTAGTGACAGGGACAGGACTAAGGTAGTGGCGGCAGCCAAGAGGGAAATCATCGTGGTAAGAGGCTGAGGACGTGAACAGAAGGAGAAGAGACACAGTAGAGAGTGGCACTCATGTTCTCCAAGTCTTTTGTCACAGCGAGAATCTGTGTGGTTAGTCTGTCCTCATCACCTAGTTGATTTCCAAATCAGCTAAACAGTCATGTCTGAGAATGAGACTTAAATCACAAAGGACAATCAGAACACCAGAGTTGCACAGTCTCTAACTTTGGCCAGTATGTCCTTTGATTTCATCCTTTCCTTCTTTATTGAGGCTAGAATACATCCAGCAAAGTGCATGCAGTGCTTAAATCCTAAGGGCACAGTTTGGGGAATTTTCACATACACCTTCAACCCTGGAAGCCGCCTCCCAGACTAAGATGCAGAATATCCCTTCAGGTCCTAGAATCGCAAAGAAGTTCAGGAGGATGAAGGTCTGCGGATTTTATCTTTCTGAAATCACTAGAGGAGAACTTATAGGCTCAGGCATCCCAAGTAAGCGAGTGGGACGGATGAGGTGCACGCCGCCATGGTTAACTCATAGTGATGTCGGGCTTCTAATTTTTTGCTATCGGAAACACTTCTTAGGAACAGTTTTGTAACTCAAGTTATTGTTCTCACTTTAGGAGGCTTCCTTAGGATACATCTCAAGGGGGTATACTGACAAGATTAAAAAAAAAGTAAAATCATGAAAAAAAACTTGTAAATGGTGCCAAATGTCCTTACTAAAAAGCAACTGTGGCTGCCGCGGGCATGCGCCCAGAACCCTCCAAACACAGAGCGTGGAGGTAACCACAGGTCCATGCATGGCCGCACCTCCATGGGTGCTCCCAGTCCATGAGCCCACGCCACAGAGACGGCAGAGCAGGCCGATTTCTGGGAGACAGGGGACTCTGATGGCTGCCACTGGTGGGAGGACCACTGCCTTGCTGAACCTTCCCTCAGGCTGCCAGGCCGGTGGGATGCTCACACCAGCCTTCCCTCCTCTGACAGCTCCCAGCCATCTTTGCTCTCTCTCTATTTTCCCCCACACTGGCATTTTGCCTGATAAAATTCCTGTGAACCTCACCCAGGCCTGTTATATTTCCTTCCATTTGTTACCCCAAGTGATCTACATGAGTGAGTTTTTGCTTCTTCTTTCTCAGCATTTGATAGTTTCTAAATCTTTGCTACTTTGCAAAATGAAGAGAAACGTTCTTAATTTGCATTTTTAAAAGATTTTTTTTAAAAAGATTTACTTATTTTAGAGAGGGAGAGAGAAAGAGCGAGCAGGGGGAGGGGCAGAAGAAGGAGAAAGAGAATCCCCAGGAGACTCCCCACTGAGTACAGAGCCTGATGTGGGGCTCAATCCCACAACCCTGAGGTCGTGACCTGAATAGAAACCAAGAGTTGGGCACTCAATCAATAGGCACCCAGACATCCCTAAAGATTTATTTATTAGAGAGAGAAAGAGAGAGAGAGAGCATGAGGGTGGGGAAGGGGCATATGGAGACAGGGATAGAGAGAATCTCAAGCAGACTCTCCCTGAGTGAGGAACCCCGACACAGGGCTCAAGCTCACGATCTTGAGATCATAATCTGGGCGGAAATCAAGAGTGGATGCTTAACTGACTGAGCCACCAGGGCGCTCCTAATCTACATCTTGAAATAGTGAAGTTTTACATTTTTGGCATGCGCTTTCCAGCCATTTGGACTATCTTACCTGAAAATTTTCCTTGAGGATTCCGTGGAAACACAATACTCACTGTGAAACAGCTAACTTCTGGAAGGTGTGGTCTCCTTCAGCTTTACACAGGGCTGACACATGACTCTGTGTGAGCTCCAGGCTGGGGGATAGGAACACAGCCCAGTCAGTTCCTCTGGCAGAATATGAAGAGCTAAGCCTGTGTTGCAACACAGGGTCCCACACAGCCTCTTCTGTGGGAAGGGGAGGACACCAACATTTATAGTGCGCCTACTGTGTACTAAGTACTTCCTTTCTCTCATTTAACCAACATAGTAGGTATCATTTTCAGAATTCTATGGATGAAGAAAATGATGTTCAGAGACTTGCTCAAGTTATGCTGAAGGGCCAAAAGGGGACAGACCTAAGTTTGAAGTGGCCCGTATTCTTTCACTCCATCAAACTTCGGAGGCTTTTTTGACCCCAAGCATTTTGCATCACTCAAGGGCTTTTTCTACACTCTGCGTGTGTGGCACCACTATTTTGCTTGTCAGAACTGCAAGTTCATAGCCTCAGTGAATAGTAATGAATGATGCTGCAGATGGCTTGAGACTTTTTCTGGATTTTTTCTGGAATTTGAGTCCGCTGAAGAATCACCCATGGCTCCCTCTTACAAGGGGACACCAGTAGTTAAAAGTGGAGACATGTAGCACTCATTAATCAACCCTTACAAGGAATATCTTCGAGATGAAGAATAAAACACCAAAAACCAAACAAAAACCCTGCCTCCAAAAACCCACCAACCAGTGAAAAGGAAAGCAGAAAAGCAGCCCAAATCCATGGTCAAATAGGACCATTTTTTAAAAAAGAAAATATTATATGATTTAACTCTCAAACCAAAGGATTCAAGAATAAAGGAATCAAGTTTTATGTTGAACATCAATTGTGTTTAGGGTCATGAAAAGGCACACTTGGCCTTGTCTTTTCCTAATTTGAATATCTGAGTGCTCTAAGTCCCCATTGTTACACCCATGCCCCCTTGGTATCATGTGATGAGTTAATAAGGAGAAAATACTACTGCCTTCTCAGCTTTTATATCCCTAATAAAGCCTATGTTTTAAAGCTGTTATAGAACTTTGCACAGAATTCAGATTTAAAGACAAATTAAATACATAAAAAACTAAGCGAGACATCAAAGTTTAGTCACCTGAGAAACAGCTACTAAATGTATCCTTTCATCCTTTCAGTTAGGAACATAAGATAAAAACTATACATTTGCTTTCAATTTTACTCTAGGCCTTATTAAACAACACTTTTGGCCAGAAATGTACATGTAAAATTTAAAGCCATCCTGATCAGAATGTGTTATAATAACTTGACTATGTAAAAAATTTGTCTTTTGCTACTGTCATGGAGCTGATCTTTCTGCCAGTTTCAGTAGAGGGTTTTAGGTTACAGGGCAGTGCTGTTTTACCCTATCTTGAGTAGAGGTAATCAGAGTTGGGAATGGTGGAGAATATAGGTTACAAGCACCCTCAAGACTTACGCTACCTGGGGCGCTTGGGTGGCTCAGTCGTTAAGCGTCTGCTTTCGGCTCAAATCGTGGTCCCGGAGTCCTGGGATCCAGCCCTACATCAGGCTCCCTGCTCGGCGGGAAGCCTGCTTCTCCCTCTCTCACTCCCCCTGCTTGTGTTCCCTCTCTAGTTGTGTTTCTCTCTGTCAAATAAATAAATAAAATCTTAAAAAAAAAAAAAAAGACTTACGTTGCCTGACTATGCCCCCCCCCGAGTACAAAGGAGTCTTCAATGAGACATGGCTGCCCTTAGAGAGGTGACAGGCAGTCAGCAGAACACTTTGCTTCATTCCCCCTCCTTGAGATTTCTCTTCTCCTTCTTTTCCTCTACTTTTTCCCTATACTGATGTGTTGCTGCTGAGGACAGCTGTTATCTTCTGCTTTGCTCTTACCCTGTCCAGTGAGCGACCTAACAAATCCATTAACTTGAGTCCCACTTCCTGTGGGACTGTGCTGTCTTCAGCTTTTATCCCTTTCCTTGGGAATTCCATACCTTGTTGGTTCTCATTGTCACACCTTCTGTAATGATATAGGATAAGCTAAAAGATGCCCAGTTTCCTTTAGAAACTGGGTGAATCTTAATTTCCCCTCTGCATAACAAAATTGTGTGTTCTTTATTACCATAACATGTCTTTGGGAGGTCAAAGTTAGCAAAGAAAGACAAGGGGTACAAAAAGCTGTGAATCGTAGAAGCTCTTACCTCTTCTACTAGACCAGGTTCTGTTCTTCGTATCTGAGTTCCTTTTCTCCAAATCACATGGACGGCATTTTCCTCTTTGGGGATTTTCCGAAAGTGAAAGCAATCATCTCAATCACTGTCATTCAAACGCGATGAGATCTGAGGATGGTTGTTATGAGAGTTACGCCAGCTGGGCCAAGCAAATGTAGCTGGCATGCTGCAGAAACATGATGATATGTGGATTGTGATCAGAATGCAACTTATTTTTTTCCTTTACTACTTCTTCTCTAAACTCTGTTCTGTGGGGAATAATCTTCTCCTAATCATAGTTGAAAACTACCAAACCAACGGTTTTTCTGCTTCCTAATAAGTCATAGGTACCCTACTGTTACTGTAAATCACAACCAGACCTGTGCTTTATAACCACAATGTCCAGGCCAGTGAGCTCAAAACTCCACACCTGCTGATGATGGCTTTTCCCTTCTTTCCTCAGACAGAGCTGTTTCTTCCGGGAAGCCCTCAGTGAGGAAGGCTGTGGTTCTTTGAGCAGTCTATCTTTTTACACTGGTCACCAGAAGGTCAGGAAGCAAGGTGCACACTGGGGTAGCAACGTTCTTATTTGGCTGGGGGGGCTTCTGAGCCCTCGAGGTCCAGTACTTAGTCAGTGCAGACATCCCCGTGGAGGCCTGGTCCGAGATTACTGCAGATTCTCGTTTCTCTCTGTAGGCTTTTAAGAGGGCATCCTGCTGGGTGTCTCTTTCCTCCAGGTCTCTTTACCTAGAAAGTGTTACCTTTCTTTCAGGTGATTTAATGTGACTCTTGTTCTTTTTTGTTTGCTTGCTTAGATTTTATTTACTTATTTGACAGAGAGAAACACAGCTAGAGAGGGAACACAAGCAGGGGGAGTGAGAGAGGGAGAAGCAGACTCCACCCATGAGCAGTGAGCCCAATGCAGGGCTGGATCCTGGGACTCTGGGATCATAACCTGAGCTAAAGACAGACACTTAATGACTAAGCCACCCAGGTGCCCTAATTCTTGTTCTTAATTATAGTATATTAGGTGCTAAGTCTTCAGCCTCTTCTTGAGATCTCTTAACCCCACCAGGTGGTCTTATTGGGCAAAAAGCCTTAACCTGCTCTTCTCCACCTGGGTATTGTTGACCTTAAAAGCCAAACGGCTGGTTATTTTACCAGCAAAAGATGGTTTGTTTGGAAATGGCAGAGAACTGCAATCTGGGACAAGCAAGCTACAGCAAAACCACTGGCAAGTCCGGAGAACACAGGAGAGAAACACTGTTTCCTAGAGGAAAAGGGGAAGTTGGGAAGGCTGTTACAAAAGAAACGTTCATTGGATTAAACTGGGAGGTGGAAGTAGATTGGCTTCTCATTGGCTGAGTTGTGAGTCTCTCATGGGCGGGCCTGATGGGGGAGGAGGAGAAATGAGAGGGAGGGGAGGAAGTAAGCCTCCCTTCTTGTTGGGTCTGCAATTGAGGATGCGTGGTAGGGCGACAGCTCCCCCTGCCGAATCTTTTGACTGCGTTGTAGTGAGGTTTCCCTATTAATTTTCACTCCCCCCCCCTTTTGATTAAGATCTTTCTTTGAAAGCATCACTGATGCTTTATATTTAGCGGTTTTGTTCCTCATTGCCAGGAAGGACCTTCACTAGTTGTCTTGTCCCATGGTGGAAAGAAAGCACCAAATAGCTGGAGAACACTTAAAGCCATATTTGAGTAAGAAGAAAGGTTAGGAGGGAGAAACGCTCAGGTACTTTCCATCTAATGTCTACATTTTCTCAAGGTTGGAAGTATTGGAGATCATCTCAAACCATTGAGCCAATATCATCTTGCTGGGTACACTGTTTCTAAAAAGTTCAGCAGTCAATAAAATACAAGACTTACATTAGACAAAACAGAAGTAACGTGATGATTCCAATTTATGTGATGGAACTAAACCAGGACTCTGGATCTCAAAGTAGGCAAATGACATATATCTTGGCCCTTACTTTGACTTAGGGGAGAAAAGTTCTCCCTATGATGGTATACCTGTAATTATACACCTCCTGGAAGTTTGAGCTTACAGCAGCCGTGAAAGCAGAATCGTAGGTCCTGCAAGAGTGCACTGAAAAAATTCACTGTTTGCATTTGGAAAGATAGAGTCCAGATACAAACATGAAGCAGTAGCTAATGACCTTTTTGCAAAATGGTAAAACCTCCAAAATGGTTTGAAACAGTATGGCTCTGTGAAAAGAACTCTCCAGAACCAAATGTGTTATTGGTAAAATAGCCTCTTGTTACACATTGGGAAAGAATGAATTCGGTAAGAATCCAAATTTAGTTAATAGTTCAGATGAAAGAAAACTCTTGTGAAATCTGAACCTTCTAACTCTTCAGAAGAAGCAAGTGAAAATTTAGTTTGTTCCAGGATCATGATGAGGCTGTTTCCAAAAGGCCATAATCAAAAGAAGAGTTTTCCTCTTTTAGCAAGGGTTTGAGAGATGCAGACAAGAGCCTTGTCTTTCCTTGAAAGAGAGAGAAGCAACAGTGAGAAAAAGGTATACAGATCTGGTCTGCACATCTTGGAAAAGTAGACTCGTCAGATGTCATCTGCTTCAATTCCAGGAAACTCTTTCAGGTCACCAGATGGTGTGCATATCCAATCAGGATTTGGTGCTTTCTTTAGATGTGTTACATGAATACAAGACTCTATTCCCTGGAGTTTGGCAGCACAAGTGTTGGTTTGCAGTTCCTGATAAGGGTCTTTCCAGCAAGGCTGAAGAGTCTTTCCGGAGAAGTCTTTTACAACAGATGAAAAATCCAGGGCATAAGGTTTAATACATAAAGTCGTTTTCTCCTGGGAGTGCACTGTGAAAAGACTGCTCTGCCAAAGCATGACTACTTTTAATGGAAACAATTAGGCCTTTACACTATTGAAGTCTATCTCTTCTTATTAACTGTGGGTCAGACAAGGGAAGAGCCAAGTGCGTTGGACATCCTGTGAGTATCTCAAAGGATGAGAGTGCATGAGCTCCCAACACGGTAGAAGACAGATCAATGGTAATGTTTTAGGCCAAGCATTTAGAAAGTTTCTACAGATGTTGCCAGTTGAGTCTTAACGTGCTATTAGTGTGTGTGACTGAGGACCAGAGATAATATGCATAATGAAAGTGTAGTAAAACTGGCCAAATAGGTCAGATTTGTTGAAGCACTTGACCAGTAAAATGGGCTCCCCAATTAGTATGAAGTTTAAGAGTATTTCTCCATGTAAGGATAATCTTTTCTAACAGAAGAAAGCATTGGCTTGTGAGGGAATAAGGGAAAGCTTTGGTCCTGTGAGAAAACATACAAACTATGACAAAAACATATTTACCCATGAGAGGGGAAAGTTGTATGAAATCTATCTGTATGAACTCATTTCCCTGGATTATACTTTGGACGGATAGGACAAGCAAGGTAAGCACTTTCTGCAGCCTTATTAGCTTTTCCCCACCAATATTGGTTCATGAATGCTATTATTTTATCAGTAAACCAAAACTTTAATGTATGTACAGTCGTTAAGTATTGAGAATTTTAGAATTTCTGGGAGGGCCAGATTGCATTTGTTCTAAGCCAGAGTTTTCTTTTTTATCAAGCCAATAATTATTAGATTTTTAGTACTGACTTTCCTTCTCTTGGGTCAATTTTTGGATATCTCACCATTTTTTCCAAAATTATCATCTGGGAAAATGCCCCTTTGGACAATGACAGAAGTCTTGCTATTAGTTTCCTTGAGAGCAGCAATTTTTTTTTGGTGGAAATATCAATAAGGTGGATTGCTTTGGCACCCAGGGAGTTGAGTCTGGAATGCCAGGGAACCTTAATAGCTAGAACAGCCAATGAGAGTATGGCATCTAATAAATTTTGGATATAGAAACAATTTTTAATTTATTCTCATGAGATGTAAATATACCTCATTATTTCTATAATACTCCAAAATTTCAAACTACCCCAAAGGCATACCAACTATTGATGTAAATGTCTGTGGTTTTACCCTCCACTAAGGTACAAACTTGAGTAAAAACTCAGCCTGTTGGACTAAAATAGCCAAAATGAAGGAATGTTGTTTCAGTGGCTTCAAAACGAGTTCCAATAGCATAGCCAGCACCATATTTATCATTTTCATTCTTTGAAAGCCATCAGTAAACCATGTAACTCTGCATTGGTTAGAGGAGTTTCCTGTACATTGTCATGGGGATTCAAAAGGTAACCTGCCAGCACTGAGCAGTTTTGAGGGGTTTGGTCTGGATCCAAATGTAGTCCTTGTTTCAAGATTATATGCTTTAAGTATCTAACCTGAGTTTGAACAAATTTCAAATTCTCCTTGGACACTTCGTGTCCTTTTAGGCCAGAAGTTTTAACAGGTGGATGCTGTCTTCCTGATTAGACATTTGAGAAAAGGGGAGAAGAGAAACAAATCATCTGTGCATCGCAATAAAGTAGAGCCTGATGAAAACTGTATTATCTAAGGTTGGTGAAAAGTAAGGACCCTCTGTGAAATGGTAGGGCCTTACCGTCCAGGTGTACTTTCGTTCTTCCTAAGTTAAAGCAAAAAAGGTACTGACTGTTCTTATCAAATGGAATACTAAAAATGCACCACATAGATCAATTACAATGAAAAATTTGCTTTCAATGCAAATGGATGTCAGTAGTACACAGAGGCTGGGAACAACAGAGTGTTGAGGGATTATAGCGTTTTTTTAAAGAAGTAGTAAATGTGGGTTTCTTTCTTTCTTTCTTTTTTTTAAAGATTTTTTATTTATTTATTTGACAGAGAGAAATACAGCCAGAGAGGGAGAAGCAGGCTTCCCGCCGAGCAAGGAGCCTGATGTGGGGCCCGATCCCGGGTCTCCAGGATCATGACCTGAGCCCAAGGCAGTCGCTTAACCAACTGAGCCACCCAGGCGCCCCTACAGCGTTCTTTATAGCTCGGAGATTATGGACAAAACTGCAGCCTTGGCCATTGGGTTTTTTGTTTTTGTTTTTGTTTTGTTTTGTTTTGAACAGGTGAAAGAGGTGTATTACAGGCCCTAGTAATAAGGCTCTGAGCCTTGAAAGGCTTCTTTATTTATAGGGTATTGATTAATTCTGGAGAGAGGTTGTGAGGGATCTATTTGAAACTTGGAGGGAGACGCATTCAAGATTCTGCCAATATCCATTGAAAATTTTGCATAAAGAGGATAGTAGCTGACTCAAGAGGAAGAAATGACCAGTGTCCCCAGACTCAGCTACAGTGCTGTCAGAGACAGAGCATAGAAAAGATGCCAAAAGGCATTTATTTCCCCTGGTTGGCGATTTTGATTACTATTGTCAAATTCTAGAATTATTTCCTCCTTTTGGGAGAAAGAAATTCTGGCTTGATATTTTTCTAAGAAATCTCAAACCAATAAATGAATAGAGGCAGAAGAACCAAGGAGAAAATGGTGTGTGTGCATCTCTCAAAAGGTCTAGAGAGAAGGGACTTGTTTCAGAGATAGGAACTTACTGAGGTTTATTAGAGACCCCCATTATTTGAACCATTTTAATACTCCAAGGCAGGGCCTGGCTTTACAGCAGGGGATTAGGCCCTCAGATTGTAGCTCTGGTGTCACTAAGGACACAGAAAGAGATTCATTCCCAATCTGGAGAGCTGAGCTGATCGAGAGGGAGGAGTGAGAAGAGCCCCTGTAGTTTCCCTGGGCCCTAACACTTGGGAGTTTGGGAAGTCTCTGGAAACACTGACTAAGGGGCCACAGGCACCTGATGCATGTAATTTTTAACAATTTTTTAAAAAAATTCTCTGGTTCTTTGCAATAATAGCATAAATTAGAGTGGCCTTCATTTGCTGGAGTTGAAAACTGAGAATTTTTTGTGGTTTTTGTTTTAAGTGACTCATCTAGGATATGAGCAAGCTGGTTTGCTGTATTAAGTAACCAGTTTCCCCTTCCATTCTGGTCCTTTTATTTAAAATGAAAGATCCCACTTCAGCCCACTAATAGACATAGACTTAAGTGCTAGCTGGGTGGATTCAACATGTAAAGGAAGCCATAATTTTCTTTAAAGATAATTTGGAGTCAATTGTAATAGTTACGAAGGAGTTCATCAGACTTCTGTGAGCAAGCCTGAATTCTGTTTGAATCAGCAGACTTGGGAAAAGCGAAGGTAATTGCTTGGTAACAATTTCCAGTGAGTTTTCTAGCATCTTGACAAAAGTTAGGGGTTTGCTTTTCTAAATCCCCTTCAGGATGTTCCCTTTCAGCTAGTCTCACCCCATGTTTGGCTTGGCCCTCACCAACAAGCATGTGGACTGATTGGTGCAGATTTGAGAAACGAGACTGGTAAGTTCGAATGGCTATGTTAAATTATTCAGGAAATCTCTGGGGGCCCTCAGTCACTTAGAAAGCTCTTTAACTATGGCTTGTAGATTGGCCTTAATCCTGGGAACATAAGAAACTTGAAGTTTATTCAGATTCTCAGAAGATTTAACTTTAAAGAGTCAGGTTTTAATAGAGTCAGAAGAGGTGGGGGGAGATCTGGAGGCAAAGGGAAGCTCAGGAGAAGGAATGGAGGAAAATGGTACTGGAGGCAGGGTCTGAGCCCAATGTGGCTGCAGACAAAGAGGAAGGGGAAGGGAAAAAGAAGCCATTTGACTCCTTTCAATTGTCTATTTGCCTCAGTTAATTTAGAAATTCTATTTTGCAAAGAGGCAAACTTAGAACCCTGAAAACATCCAGAAGCTTCCAGGTACCATTTGCAATAGGCATCCCAGTCAGTTTTTGTGTTTGTTTTAGAACTGTGACTTTCTAATTTAATTTTGGGCAAAATAAGTTTGGGGAGATCAAAAATTCCTATAAAGGCCATTGAAGTTCTTGGCCTTTTGTTTAAATCAGTTCAATTAACTATAAATGCACCTGCAGAGAGACCATAGTTTTCTTTTGCTTTAACATAAAACCTGACAAAGTCCCAATGGGTACTCAAAGTATTTTGTTGACTGAAGTCGCATTTCTTGGAGGTTTTTCTCTAGACCAGAGAGATTCCTAATCACCAATTTCAACAGAAACAACCTGGTTCTAGAAGGCATCAGACCAAAGACCACACTTCCATCAGAAAGCGTCCAATATCAAAAAGGAGATGGAATGAAGGCCGAATGAGAGCTCTCAGACATAAAAATAAGACCGAAGCCTTAGAGAGGTCCTAAATAAAGCTTGAAGATTTCACATACAAATCGTAGAGCTCAAAATCCAGAAGAAACCTTACTCTCCAACCTCAAAGTCATCAAGAAAGCAGTTAGCCCACTGGCTTTGTAGGTACAGTCAGTCACCTGCTTGCTGGAGCCTCCCGGCTGCTCTGGACCTCACCTCTGATCATCAAGTAAAGTTAACCTCAAAAATAAAGTTGCTAGTTACTTTACCAGAAAAAGAGTTTATTCAGGGATAGCAAAGAATTGCAATTCAAAACAAGTAAGCTATAGCAAAAACCACAGCCCAGTTCCTTCTGTAAAGGAAAAGGGGAAGTTGGGAGGGCTGTTACAAACAAGAAGTCCATTGGAGTAAACTGGGAGTTGGAAGTATAGTAGCTTCTCATTGGCTAAGCTGTGAGTCTCTCATGGGCGGGGCTGTTGGGGGAGGGGGAGAAATGGGACGGGGGAGGGGGGAAGGAATTAAGCCCCCCTTCCTTCTGCGGGTAGTAAAGCAGCATCCATTTGCATGGTCTGTCTCTTTCAGTTGGGTCTGCAATTGTGACTTTTGACTCCATTTTAGTGAGGTGTCAACCTCCGGGGGATCAGGCTCCTCCCATTGCCAAAAGCCTTTCCTGGAACGCCCATTTAAGGAGTAGGTTTGTCAGTCAGCCCTTCTGCTCTCTAAGTGGAAGTGGGCCAGGTGTTAGACCCACTCCATGGTCCACACGAGCTTTATCAGATTCAGGCACCAGCTGTCAGTGTTACCTGATTCAGAGAACACATTTTAAAGCTCTCTAGAAAGTTCCCTCGAAGCCTCTTTCACTCCTTTAGGTAGAAAGTTATACCTCTCATATCTTCCCTGAAAGAGAAGCTGAGACTCACAGCAAGATAACTTCTGTCTTCAAATAAATCTTTTCAACAAACTTTAATCCCTTTCTCTGATCCCCTTCTATATCTGTGATGTCACTGATGGGTCTTGTATTAGTTGGGCTCTTCAGAGAAACAGAATCAATAGGATGTATTAGAGCATACACACATGCGCGCGCGCGCGCGCACACACACACACACACACACACACACACACACAAGTCTAGGATGTCCACACCAGCCTTCTCTCCCTTCACTAATATCAGGTGGCATCAAGGTCTGATGGCTCTCTCTCCATTTTTTCTCAGGACATTTCCCCTAAAAAATTTCTTATATGTTTAATCCAGTCTTGGCATCTGTTTCTCTAAAGACCCAGACACAGTTATATTTGTTTCTATGAGAGTATTTTGCTTCATCTTTGTCAGTATTTGATAGTTTCAGACTCTACTACTTTGAAAAATGCAAAGGGTGTGAAAAGAGAAGTCTAGAATCCTACTGGAGGAGGATGAGATGGATTTCCTGCATTTCCGATGGGAAACTGGAATACATTTTTCCTTTGGAATTTTACTTATAAATATCACCCCTATTCTAATTTATTTATTGTTGGCAGAGAACCCTATTTCAGGCACATTATGGTTAAGTGATGTTATGTGGGATGGTTTGAGGTTCTAAATACCTTGACGATATTATTTTGGGAAAAAGCATTTGAAATTCCAGACAGTTGGCTCATAACACCATATGTACACACACTCTGAGCTGGGGGGTAGCCTGTATTTATATTTAGTCTATAAATGTGGTAGAGTATAAAACATAGGCAAGAAATCAATATCATAACAAACTAAAGGAAAAAAAATGAAGTGTGATCATTGAGATACTTCTTAGCAGCAAGTTGATATGCCAGTGAATTTCTATCTGTTTAAGTGCAGATGCATTTTGTTCAAGCAAAATTGTACAGAGATCCGGTATGTTAAACAGATAAAAAGCAACATTGCTTTGGCTTCAATAGAGACAGACTCTGGAGCTGGTGTGCTCAATCCACTCTACCTGTATGCCAGCTGCTCGAGAGCTCCATGGGACCTCTGGATCTACAGAACACAGTATGAAACCAGTGTTATATAACACTCACTATGTCTTGGGTTGCTAAATAAATCCAAATGTCATGCCCAAACATATCCTATATATTATGGAGGCACAGAGGGGCACTAGCCAGAAATGATAATCAATTTTTAAAATTTTAATTCTAGTGTTATTAACATACAGTATTATATTAGTTTCAGGTGTACAATATAGTGAGTCAATAATTCTATACATTACTCAGTGCTTATTGTGATAAGTGTACTTTTAATCCCCATCACATTTCCCCCATCCCACCCACCTCCTCTCTGGTGACAGTTTGTTCTCTACAGTTAAGAATCTGTTTCTTGGTTTGTCTATTTTTTTCTTTGTTTTGTTTCTTAAATTCCACCGAAGAGTGAAATCATATTTGTTTGTCTCTGACTGACTTATTTCATTTAGCATTATAATCTCTAGATCCATCCATGTTGTTGCAAATGACAAGATGTCATCCCTTTTAATGGCTGAATAATCTTCCATTGTATATGTATACACATGCCACATCTTCTTTATCGACTCATCTATGGATATGTACTTCCACATCTTTCTTGGCTATTGAAAATAATGCTGCAATAAACATAGGGGTGCATAAATCTTTTTGCATTAGTGTTTCTGTATTCTTGGGCTAGATACCCTGTGTTTAAATGACTAAATAATATGGTAATTCTATTAAAAATTTTTTTTTAAGTTGGCTCTATATCCAGCAGGAAGCTCAAAGTGGGGCTTGAACCCACAACCATGAGATCAAGACCTGAGGTGAAATCAAGAGCCAGCTGCTTAACTCCCTGAGCCACCCAGGTGACCCTCTATTTTCACATTTTTGTAAAACATACTGTTTTACACAGTGGCTGTACTGGCTTGCATTCCCACCAATAGTGCATGAGGTTTCCTTTTTTCCACATCCTTGTCAGCACTTGCTGTTTCTTATGTTTTTGATTTTAGCCATTCTGACAGGTGTGAGGTGATATCTCATTGTGGTTTTGATTTTCATTTCTCTGATGATTACTGATGTTGAGCATCTTTCCAGGTGTCTATAGACTATATGTATGTCTTCTTCAAAGAAGTGTCTGTTTGTGCCTTCTGCACACTTTAATTGAATTATTTTTTGGTGCTGAGCTGTGTAAGTTCTTTACTTATTTTGGATACTAAGTCTCTATTGGGTATATCATTCACAAATATCTTCTCCCTTTACATGGGTTGACTTTTACTTTTGTTGATTGTTTCCTTTGCTATGCAAAAGACTTTTGTTTTGATATAGTCCCAATAATTTACTTTTGCTCTTGTTTCCCTTACCTCAGAAGACATATCTAGAAAAATGATGCTATGGCCAATGTCAGAGACATCACTGATTATTCTCCCTCGTAGGATTTTTATTGTTTCAGGTCTCACATATAGATTTTTAATCCATATTGAGTTTTTTTTTGTATACCGTGTAAGAAAGTAGACTAGCTTCATTCTTTTGCATGTTTTCCCAACAGCATTTATTGAAGAGACTGTCTTTTTCCCTGTTGCATATTCTTGCATCTTTTATCAATATAAAATTAACCATATAATTTTGGGTTTGTTTCTGGATTTTCTATCCTGTTCCATGACCTCGATGTCTATTTTTGTACCAACTACCATACTGTTTTGATTACTACTGCTTTTTAGTATATCTTGAAATCTAGGGTTTTGATACTCCAGATTTGTTCTTCTTTTTAAAGACTGCTTTGGCTATTTGGGGGGGATCTTTTGTGGTTCCACATAAATTTTAGGATTCTTTTTCTAGTTCTATGAAAAATGCTGTTGATATTTTGATAGGGATTGCATTCAATCTGTAGATTTCTTTGGGCAGTATGGACATTTTAACAATATTTGTTCTCCCCATCCATGAGCGTGGAATATTTTTCCATTTGTTTATGTCCTCTTTAATTTCTTTCATCAGTGTTTTATAGTTTTCAGAGTACTGGTCTTTTACCTCCTTGGTTAAGTTTATTTCTATGTATTTTATTATTTTTGGTGCAATTTTAAATGGCATTGTTTTCTTAATTTTTTTTCCTGCTACTTCATTACTAGTGTATAAAAATTCAGTGGATTTCTGTATATTGATTTTATATTCTTTGACCTTAATGAACTCATTTATGAGTTCTAGAGGTTTTTTTAGTAGAGTTTTTAGGATTTTCTATATATAGTATCATGCCATCTGCAAATAGTGAAAGTTTTACTTTTTCATTACCAAGCTGGATGCCTTCTCTTTCTTGTCTGATTACTGTGGCTAGGACTTCCATTGTTATGTTGAATAAAGAGTGGACATCCTTGTCTTGTTCCTGATCCTGGGGGATAAGTTCTCAGTGTTTCATCGTTGAGTACTGGTATTATTTCAAATGCATCATAACTAATCCGTGAATTCTTCCAAAATCAGATGCTATATGTTGCCCTCTTGGCCTTCAGATTTGTTTATTGCTTTTCCCTGCTCTGTTTTGTTGCTCAGAAGATGAATCTCTGAAGTTTCCCACGTTCCTGTGACAGCTGGTTTCTGTGGGTTTGGCCAAGGGGAAGCCGATGCAGGAGACTATACAGAGAAAGAAGGAGAACACAGGGTATTTATCCTTCCTTCTCCCCAGTCCCAGACCTCCCACTCACCCTTTCCCCACCTTGTGCGAGATGTCTACCAGAGATCGTGTCTCCTCTGTGACTCCAGCTCCCCTAGACTTGTCTGCTATGGGTTTAGCCTTCACTGATACCAAAAAACTAAGAAATATTTATGAGAGAACATCTTAAAGTGAGAAAACTCTGTCCATTGCCTTAGGAATATTCCCCCTAAGAACTGGAAAGGGGAAGAAACATTATTTTTTCTATCTTTAACGGTAGAACACTCATCTCCCAAAGAAGCATGGTGTGAAAATCATAGCAGCTTAAAAAAATTTTAATAATTGACTTTCAGAGTCTTTGGATTGTAATGCAAACCTGTGTTGAGGATTATTTTGGTTGGAATATGGAGCTACTCTGAATCTCCCTCCATAGCAGCAGTGGTCTGGAGAGGTATCCTACAAATAAATGATCCTATAGGACTGTTTAAGCCCTTTCTCTGTCATCTAGCATTTCCCTACCTGGGAAATAAAGTATGTGATGATTCTCTGAAGTGCTTATAGTATTAGAGTATTCTATCTTTGTTTTCCCCCCTCATTTATAAATGGGACCTATATTAATTTGATCTCTTGATTCTGGAAAGGGCAGGGACTAAAACACATTTAGCTTACGGCCTTAAGATAGAGCTTTTAAGGAGGAAGTAGGAAGGGATTGGGCTTCTGAGCAAACAGGTGCAAAAGGGAAAGACTGTAGCCACTAGATGAGGAAGGAAGGACTTTTTCTTCTTCTTTCCTTATTCTGAATGTCATCTGTGACATTGATTAGAAAGACCATAAGCTAGCTCCCTTGGCATCAATAAAATCTCCTAAGATTCTGTGAAATGGACTTTAAAAAAAAAATCTATTTGCAATCAAGACATCAAAAGCTTACATCTGTTGAGCAGGTAGTTCTGGCCTTCATAATAGTGGATTTTGTACATTTTCGAAGAAAAATTACTCTTGGGACTAAATACCAACTTGTCTATATTTAACTGATGAAAACTAGAGGGAAAATTCTCTTAATTTTGGTAAGAAATACCAAGTCTAAACTTCTGGTATCATTCTTGCCTGCCTAGTGTTGCCATGATCTAGATACTCATTCCTCTGGGTCTGTGGCCTAGTCCCGGAACCAAGGAGAATAAAGCTTCAACTTAAGCACAGCACCTTCTCTCCACCAGTACCAACGCATAGAATGGGAAATGGCCCTGTGGACTTGGGGGTGCGGTGTGCTGTGGGCTCTTTCCTTACCTCTACTGTCTGTCCTAGCCTTGGCTAGGATTCTGTTCTGGTTCCCAATTCTCTGCTGAAACCAGAGCCCTGCCCCTAGTTCAGCTTTTTGTGCAGGGATGGACTTAAAGTCTTGCCTGCTTTCTCTCCCTGGTCAAGGTTCTGCTTCAACCAGATGAACACCTTTCCTGCTTGTTCCCAAAGCAAGATGCTGCCTTACACATAGAAAGCAGGCTGCACCGCTGACCCGAGATGCCTACTTGCCAGATTCCAATGTATAACTCAGTTCTCTGGATATCTGTTCTCCCTGGGACATTGCAGGGTGGACCAGTGGCCCTCCTTCTGGGGACACATCCTATGACCTAGTCAGTTCCTCCATCAGCTAGCCTCAGTCACTGTCTTTCTCTTCTTGATGAGATTAGCTTCTCAGCATGGATTTCCAGGCCAATGGTACTCCACGCCTGGCAACTGAGCAGCAATATCCAGCTAGGCAAGAAGAGATCTACTCTCCAGGTGATTGGCACTGGTATCAACTTATATAGGCACATGCCATTTAAATGTGTGTCTATACATTTTAAAATCAAAGTACCACTTTTTCCGGACAGAATGAGCTTATTCTAGAAAATTGAAACACAGAGAATGTATAAGTACCCCCTACCCCAAGTTATCCTTCTGATTAATCATGTTAACACTTTATATTGCTATAATTCTCCAAGATCACTTTTATAGAAATATATTTCTATATATTTAAAACAGAAATTGGATTATAATGTTCTGTAATTTGCTTTTCATTTTTAATTTTATCATTTGTTGTTGGACATCAGCCTGTCCTCAGTTGAAATGGGGACTCACTTTGGCTCAACTTCAGAGTACTCTGTGATTTAAGTACAAAGGAATAATTCTTCCTCTCTTTTTATAGTCTTTTGGGGGGGGATGTTTGTTCAATTATTTATGGTGATAGGTTTTTACAGAAATAGATGTTTTTTATTGAGACCATCAAAACCTTCAGTGCCTTAATGATTCTGCTGATAAAGTAGAAAACACATGAAGGCATGTCAACCTGTCAAGCAAAAGAAAATGCTCTCTCTCCCTAATGTAAATGGATTATATAAAGGCCTGATCTCCTGCTGCATCAAGTTACAGTGTTTCATGCTCTAACGACTAGGTAGGTATTGCTTTGCACAGTTCTTGTAGAACATTGGACTTTTAAGACGAAGAACCAAATTTTAAAACTGTCATAAATCTGGGTCTGGCTTTCAGAAGGCAAGAATGCTATTTTTAGTGTGTCTAGATTGCGGTCTTTCCCTTTGGTACTTGATGATGACTGCACAGTAAGAATGAAAAATGAAACTTCTGGAGATAGGATAGCTAAGGAGATTGAAAATAACACCCAGACAGTGGAGCCTTTGGGTCTCTAATTTGAATTCAGCTCAGATCAGTGATGACTACAAATTGTTCTGTCTGCTGGCAGTGAGGCTTGCAGAAATACATTTCTCATCCCTATCTGTGTTAATTATGTCTTTGTGCTTGTTGGAGCCAGGTATGCGGGCTTTAGATTGTAATCCCCCAGAGGACAGGGATGGTCTCTGCATAGTGCACTTTTAACACCCTCACTTAGATGAATGTTGATTAGATAATTTTGATCAGGCAGAGGAAGAAGTGCTCTTTCCGAGGGGAGCTGACTGGTGTGAGATTGTGACTATCAAGCATTTCGATGAAATATGAGAATGACAGCCCTTCCAGTTTGTTCTGGGTAGCCTTGGAAATAGTTTAGTGCCACACCATGACAAATAGTCTTCCTTTCAGCTTGTCAGCCAACATTGCAGCTCAAACCTTGAAATTTAAAGACACATCTATTTTCTTTTTTTTCTGATTTGCACACATCTCTTGGGGTCTAGCACAACCCCCACCTTTCTCATGGTCTTCCTTCAGCACGCCTTGATCATCGCCTGTTAGGAACTGTTATCCTCTGCCGATAGTAATCTTCTTCTGAATGTATCCTCTATCCCTATGTAGAGGCAAAATTTTGAGGGTAAAGACCATATCTTACATCTTTTTGTAACCTCCCCAGCTACTAGTACAATGTTTGCTATTTCTGGATTTTACTAATAATACTGTTAAAAAACTGAATAAAAGTCTTCCTTCAAAGTTTACATTATTTTTTAATTTTCATTTTTTAATGTTAGTTTTTATTATGTGAGCAGTGCTTCTTTTCCAGCTCTTTTACTATCATATTACCAGCGCTGTGGATGTGGTCCCCATACAGTCATGCAGGTTGTACACTGCACAACTCTAGAGGGGCCTATTCACATAGACAATAGCTCTGGTGATTGCTTTAGGTAGTTCTGAAAAATTGGAGGTTAAAGAACAATAGTACTAGTGCTTCAGAATAAAACATATATTACAACCAAAATAGGATGGACAGATAAGAGTAAGTCACTAGATGTGATTCTTAACATATCTGTTTTGGACCAAAAATAAATATGATGGAGACAACAGTTTTCAACAAGTGAGTGTTTCCACTACTTTCACGCCCCTTTGCCCACCCCAGAAGGAACTTTTTTCTCTGAAGGCACAGTTTATTTCCATTCTCAGCCTTCTGGGTAGAGTATGATTTTTGTCAACCCAGCCTGGGGGCTTTTGTGAGGCAGAATCAGGAGACTATTGAGACAGACAGGAATAGAGAGCAGGGAGGACAAAGGAAGGAAAAACAGCCCAGGGTCCTGACTGCAGGGTCGGATAGCAGCTTGAGAGTTAAGAGGCTCTAGCAGAGGGTAGAATGGGAGAGAGAGGAGTGGGACAGAGTTTCCGGAAGTGCTGCAGTCTGTAAAGACCTTGGAATCCCTTTAATGCTTGTGTGTTGGGATGAGCTAGGTTCTGGTGCAGTTGCAAATCATGGACAACTAAATCTCTTTGGCTTAATACAGCAAATTTCCTTTCTTGCTCAAGTTCTGCTGCAGGTCCCAGGGATTCTCCGGGGCAGAAGTTCTCCATATGATGACTCCGTGGCCGCAGCTGCCTTGATCTCAGGGTTCTGCTGCTATAATGGCAGAGGACAGAGGGCACAGAGCCCCCACAGCCATTCTACTCAGCTCCAGCCAGGCAGGGACTCTGGCTGCAGCCATGTGCCTGAACTTGGCCCCGTGGTCTGTGCGACTGCAAGGCGGTTTGAAAGCTGTCTTCCGTGAGGCTATCAGGTGAGAATTATATGTAGATGAACTCTGCTACTGTCTGCCATGGGCTCTGAAAAGATGCGTAGAGATGTGGGATTGCTTTTACTTTTGGTGGCTGCACAGTATCTCTGTAATAAGTGATACCCTTCTGAGACTGGACCACCAAAAGCCTCGGCATTTAGTTGGCTTATACAGAAAGAGGCAACTCTATGTAATAAAGCATCCTTAGGACTTTCTGTAAAACACGATAATGTCCTGCTAAGTACTGTGAGACCTTTAAAAAATTTTGCCTGCTTGTTCTCTCTCTCTCTTTTTTTTTAAAGATTTTATTTATTTGACAGAGAGAAACACAGTCAGAGAGGGAACACAAGCAAGGGGAGTGAGAGAGGGAGAAGCAGGCTTCCTGCCAAGCAGGGAGCCCGATGCAGGACTCGATCCCCGGTCTCCGGGATCATGACCTGAGCCGAAGGCAGTCGCTTAACCAACTGAGCCACCCAGGCGCCCCTCTTTTTCTTCCTTTAGTGAGAAAATACCCACAAATACAATTACTCCCATGACTTATTCAGAGGAAGTTTTAAATTTGGCTTTATTTCCTTTGCTTCCCACTTTACTAGGCATCTTAAGATGGAGAAAAGGTTATAAGTTCCCTTCAGCATCATTAAAAGGAAGTCTGTCTAGAATGACATAAATGTGATGGTCATTCATGATTCCTTTGAGCTTTATGACTCTAGCAAGAAAATAAAAAGTATATATTGCAAATCCATAGGAGGCAGGGTGGGCCTAATGTGATTTCTTAGCAAGTGTGTCAGGAGAGGACAAAAGACTATAGAAATAGATACATTTTTTTTTTTGAAAAATAGGAAGATAAGTTAGGAAACAATTTTAGAGCTTTCTGCAATTTTCTCAACAGGAGAAACTGTATTTGAAGAGAGATCATCTGATTATCTATGTCTTGACAACATTTCAACAATTGCAACAGGTGCTCCACACCATTAACAGCAGCAGCAGCAGACCTGGCCGGTGTACGTGAGTGCAAGAAAAGGCACGACTGAATACTTCAGTATGCAATTACCTTTGCTGCATAATTAGTCATAAATTGAGCATCCAAACATAGATGCATGCGTAATTAATTATGACTTATTTAAAAGCACTCGGGTTGTGACACTTTGTTCTTCATTTCCTACAAATCAAATTACTGAAGTTTTCATTTCATTTCAAAATAATTTTGCCTGCATTATTTTTTTAAATTTCAACTGAGATTGAATTGATTATACATAAGGAGCTGATTCAGTAAGGGATTAGTGAAGGAAGGGTAGGGAGGAATGCTATCAGAAGGCACAAGATTGCAGAACTTTAGCAGAACTCACTCGGAAGGCGGAGGGTGTAGGTGGAAGGTGGGGCTGGCAGACCTAAGGGATGGAAGATTTTCTTGGTGTTTTTATGATTGTACTGTCTTGGCCAAGAAAAGATACCACATGAAGAGGAATAATACAGAGGAAGAAAGTCTAACGACTGAGTGATCTGGACACAAAGCTAACACTACCATCTTTTCAAACATGTTGGGATGAAATATTCTGTCAACTAATGAATATCTGTTTTATTTAATTTATTATTTTTTTTAGAGAGAGAGAATGCAAGCAGGGAGGGGGGGCAGGGAGAGAGAGAGAAAGAGAGAATCTTTTTTTTGGGGTGGAGAGAGAGAATCTTTTTTTTTTTACTTTAAATTTATTTTATTTTTTCCAGTGTTCCAAGATTCATTCCCCATTCCCCACACCCACTGCTCCACGCTTTAGGTGTCCCCAGTACCCACCACCAGGCTCTCCCATCCCCCCACCCCCTCCCTCCAAGTCCCTCAGTTTGTTTCTGTGTCCAAAGTCTCTCATGTTTCGTTTCTCTCCCTGAATTACCCTACTTCCCATTTACTTTCCTTCTCCTACTGTCCTCTATATTACCCCTTATGCAGCACAAGTAAGTGAAACCATGTGATACTTGACTTTCTCTACTTGGCTTATTTCACTCAGCATAATCTCTTCCAATCCAGTCCATGTTGCTACAAAAGTTGGATATTTGTCCTTTCTGATGGAGGCATAGTATTCCATTGTATATATGTACCACATCTTCTTTATCCATTCATCTGTTGAAGGGCACCTTGGCTCCTTCCACAGTTTGGCGATTGTGGCCACTGCTGCAATGAACATTGGGGTACATATGGCCCTTCTTTTCACTACATCTGTATCTTTGGGGTAAATGCCCAGTAGAGCAATTGCAGGGTCACAGGGTAGCTCTATTTTTAATTTTTTAAGGAATCTCCACACTGTTTTCCAAAGCGGCTGCACCAACTTGCATTCCCACCAACAGTGTAAGAGGGTTCGCCTTTCTCCACAGCCTGGGAGAGAAAGAATCTTAAGCAGGCTCTATGCCCAGCCCAGAGCTCAGTCTCATGACCCTGAGTTCATGACCTGGGCTGAAACCAAGAGTCTGATGTTTACCTGACTGAGCCACCCAGGCGCCCCATGAATATTTTATTTTTAGCATATTTAGATCATGCGGATGCCAGTCTGTGTCTTTTTTCTAACAGAGTCCACCGATTATTTGAGGAAAATTGAGATATACTGTCTGGACATGCAAGTTGTACACACAACTGCCTTTTCCCAAAGGCCCTGTGGTAATAGCTTGAGAACTCTGCCTATCGCAAGGGCTTGTCACTGCTGGCAAGTGTCTTTTCTGGCACCACCAGTCATGGAAGCTGAGCAGTCCCCGCCTCACTGTAAACACTTGTCAGGACAGCGCTTCTTAACCTTTCCCACTAAGTATCCCTATCAGTGTGGACACTGAATTGCTCTCTTCGGAAGTCTGGGGCCATATTCCAACACACCCCCTGAGAAAATAGGAAAATTCCTTGTGAGAAGTTCATCTGACTTTTCAAATTCTGTATCTATGTCTGTTTTACCATAAAAATATCATTTTAAGTAATGAACTGTGGGAAAACCTAACAGTGTTTCCTGACCTAACTCAGTGATTAAGGAGTGAGATTCTTTGCCAGTGAGTCTTCCCACTGAGAAGAACCAAAATGAGCACTGGAGATGGAGCCCAGCATGGCAGTTTTGGTGTCCAATTAATTTCTCTTTTACTATTTCAATAACTCAAACTCATAAATATCAGGATATAAATATCTGCAGCCTTTTCAGAGTTTTAGAAGCAACGTTGATACTGCCCCAGAGGAGGTTCAGGGTATTTTCATCCAACTGTGGGTAAAATTTCACTAATTCTATCTTCCCACAGAGGGCAGCTCAGGTCACTCCTGTCATGTGGCCGGCTGCAAGTGTCTGACCCATTTTAACCACCTCATTGGACACGTCGAGAAAATGGAGAGGTAGATACACTGGGGTGAGGCATTCTTGGTGAACTGCCTCCTGTTTTCCTCAGATTGTGTAACGGTTTTGATGCATTTCACCATTCCACTGTATTTTGTCACAGATTTGATGTTATTTCTGTAAGTCTGGTATTCCCTGCCCTCGCACCACTCACCACTGCTCTCCCCACTAGTGAAATAGCAGGTTTTTTTTTTAAAAGATTTTATTTATTTATTTGACACACAGAGAGAGATCACAAATAGGCAGAGAGGCAGGCAGAAAAAAAGAGAGGGAAGCAGGCTTTCCACCGAGCGGAGAGCTGGATGTGGGGCTCGATCCCAGGACCCTGAGATCATAACCTGAGCTGAAGGCAGAGGCTTAACCCTCTGAGCCACCTAGCTCCCCATCAGGTTTGGTTTTTAAAACTCGCATTACCATAAAATGCTGGGTGGCTCAGTGGGTTAAGCCTCTGCCTTCAGCTCAGGTTATGATCTAAGGGTCCTGGGATTGAGCCCCATATCCAGCTCTCCTCTCAGCAGAGAGCCTGGTTCCCTCTCTTTTTTTCTGCCTGCCTCTCTGCCTATTGTGATCTTTCTCTCTGTCAAATAAATAAATTAAAAAGCAATCTTTTTTTAAAAAAAAATCACATTATCTAGTTGGAAGTTTCTTCACTGGGGAGAATGGGAGGAACATCATTAGGCACACTGAAAATCAGCACAGGCCTTCTTCATTATAAATAGAAGGAAGGCAAAATAACTGAGGGGCAAAATCATTTTATCTTCAGGCTTTCTTTGAACTATAGGGTAAAAAGAACTGGGCCCATCTGTTTGTCAGTCATTTACAGGTGTTTGGGTCAATTCAAGTGTGTAAAACAACATGGGTCTTTGATGGGGGTATTTTTTTCTAAATGTCCCCTTCCTATCCCAGGTTCATTAAGCCAAGTACAGGATTCTCTGATGCCTTCTCCTCTTAATGGGCTTTATAGGAACAGGGGCAATGTGTCCACCTCTACCCTCAGAGGAAGCTTCCCAAATGAGTCTTTCCTGTTCTGCTGCCACCCTGGTCTGGGCAAGTTCCCCCTTTTCTTCCTTACACACACTCTTTGTGTCCATGTCTCTCTTCTTTGGTTCCAGATACCCCGGATGCTCACGTGATTATCCTCAATTACTGGGTGGGCTCACCCTGATGACCTTTCCTCTCTTCTTTCTAGTCTTCAAGGCAGAATGCTCTTTTATCTTACCCATTTGGAAAACCTCAGGGAGCCCTCTTTTTTCAATTTAAATCTCTGCTCTGCCCTCTGCCCTCCCTCCCCACCCCTTCCTCCAGCTTGTCTTTAACTGGAAAGGATTTATGCATAGGCTTTGTGTAGTCCTAGTCTCAGGCTAGCACCTTCTTTGAGTTTGATTCTTCCTTCCATTCTGGCTCAAGAAGGACAAAAATGGCCTTGAGTATTGATTGAGAAAGCAGAAGGGAAAAGAACCTACAACGATTAGGATTTCAAGATGTAGTCCTACTATCTTACAAGTTTTCCTCCTATTTCTTCTGTCAATGTTAAGGTGACTTTGAAATTGACTTTGAGGGAAGCCACTAGCAAAACTTTGTTTGAAAATGCTTTTGTGATCTCATCATGAGCCCATGATTTTCTTTCTCTGTAGCCACTTTCAATATCCCGGGACTTGGTTGGATAGTTTGGAAATCCCTGAAGAAGGTTTTTAGGGCTCTTTTGAACACTGAAAAAAATGGTCCTTGATTTTTTTTTTTTTTTTTTTGTCTTTGGGATAGGAAGAGCTCTGGTCTTTTTTGCCCTTGGTAATTTTCTAGGACTAGTTCTGTGGCAGTTCCTTGTGCTAAAGCCTATCAGTTTCTCTATACCAAGGGTGACAATATAGGCCACCTGTCTTCACTGCATTAGAGACCCTGTATTGACAAGGGATTTTTAAGACTGCTAATGGGGAGGAAATTTTTTCAGAAGAATGACAGCGAGGAAGGCTTCTGAGTTAGAGCTAGCCCGAGAGTACTGGTCTCAGGACTCTCTCCAGCCTCTTGCCAGGGTGGGCCCCTGCGCTGAGTCTGTGCATCTACAAGCCAGGACCTTGGGTGTCTGGATCTGGACAAGGCGTGAGGCGGCATCAAGGTTTGCCTTTAATAATAAGCGCCCTTCACACCCTGTTGATTCAAATCAAAGGGATCCACATTTGTTTTCACATCTCACTGATTATTTTGTATATGGCGCTGCATGTTCATTTAGGCTCAAAATCGTATCCATATATTTCCGGCTTTCCATGATCTCTTTTGCTTCATTTGCTCTTCTGAAATATTTCCAATTATTTGGGTGCCCAATTGTTCGTGAAGTGGTCGCTCAGTTTGTGCCGAAAAGGCATTTTTAGAAAAAAAGATTTATCATCATTGTCGTGTTATATGCTGATTTCAAAAAGACCCGAACCATTTAAGCTCATCGAGATATTAAATGATTTCCCTCTTTCCAAACTTTGAAATAATCTTTCCTCCAAATCTTTCAGTAATGTTTCCTTTGTGGTCAGTGAGGAAGACCTCAGCTGAGGAGTTGCAATAAGAGAATATTCTATCAGATCGGCTGGTAACCAGGGACCTTGAATAGAGGAATTAGATTCAGGAACAACTAAACCTTTAGTTCATAAACCATGAGATTCAAGAGGCATGGTAAGTATTCTTTGGTAATACTGGCATCAATCAGAATTAAAAATGCCATTCTGAGCTGAGGATCTGGAGACATCTTAGCCTCCAGTTATAAAGTCTGGACCCATGTTTCCTCATATAGTAAACCGAAGTACCTGAAAAGAACCTGCAAGGCCTCATGGTCTCAGAGCAAACTGTGGTCAGATTCAGTTTAGGTGAGATGTGGGATCCATGGTATTTCATATTTGTCAGATCAACTGATGCTGGACGTACGGAGAGGCCCCCAATGATAGCACTGACCTCAAAATATCTAGCAGAGCTTGGACCCTGCAGTGCTCAGGGCCACAGCTGGTACAGAGAACACCTTGGTGCAAATAGTGAAAAACTCACTTCTTTGGGCAAATGAATTACAAAACCTCACCACTTCTTTAGGGTGGACACTGCACCTTTGGGAGGCTGGGCTGGATTTCAGCCCCAGGGATGCTTGTGCAGGAGTCTAGTGCATGCCCTGGAGGGTCCCAGCTGACAATCCTGGGAAGAGTGTTGCAGAAGGGGCAAGATGCCCCAAGCATAGAGGAGGCCAGAAGCCCAATGGGCTCGAAGGAAGGAGGATGGAGAAATAATGGATTCTTCCCGGGAGGAGTCCCTGGTACTGAGTGGGAGGACGTTGAAATTGGAGGGTGTTGTGAGACACGGGAATGGGCAAAGGGCTTTTCCTCCTGTAAGACTTGCTTGGAATGTTAATCTTGGAACCTGAAAGGAGACATCCGTTCCTTGGCACCCACGTGTCCATGTCTGTCCTCTTAGCTTTCCTGGGGCCTAAAGGGTCATGGCTACTGAATGCAATCACATCCTTTTTAGATCAAACCTTATTTATGCTTAAAATTATACATTCAGGCAAGTAAAAATCTAAGTGATATTTGAGATGACTTCTTTACGTTCTTTTGCCTGTAGTACTCTATTTTTTAGTTTTCTTGTAAGTTCTCTCTACTCCTCATACGCAGCTCAGGGCCCACCATCTTCTAAACATTCCTGATTACTTCAGTTCCATGCACACTTGTCTGAACGTCCATTGTGCTGGGATCTGTTCCATGGATTTATTGTTCTCAAGCTATTTTATGTATTTAAATGTTTTTCTTCCACGAGACCATCAGTTTTCTGAGGGCAGGGACTCCACTCTCTGATGTGTCTTGCAAATCAGAAGCACGCACCAAAGCTTCAGCTCCTGGTTTGGCTAATGCTGGGATAGAACACCTCAATAAACAATTTTCACTTACTCGTGATAGTTGAAAGAGCGATATATTATGAAAAACAAAACCAACATACAACACTAAAAGTCTTGCATCCGTTGTTTTCATTTGCAACCTCATGAAGCCTTCGGCCAGAGTTAACTCACACTGCTGGTGTATCACAGCATCTTCCTCTGCCACCAGTCTGCCTGGACTGTACGGGAGACCCACCTCTCCTGGCAAGACAGGGAGTGACATCAAAGTGGGCGGCAAGTTGGATCTGTGACCGGATCCGTGACCGGCTCCCTGCCTGGAGAGGGCACTATGGGGACTGAAGGAAAGTTCAAAGGCCGGTCTGGTCATTACTAGAATCAACTGTACAGACACCCCCTGTTCATGAGGTATTTCTAACCCACAACCTGAATGATTCTGCTCTTCAGGGGGAAGACAGGAGGCACCCACAATGAAGAGTACCTGCTCTGTCTGGTCTCCTTCAGGCTCTATCCCTCATCATACCAGGCTGCGTGTCTCAGAGAATAAAAGGTGCCTACATACACAAAGATGCCAGAGTGTACCCTGGGGCAGGGAGATGTCCAAGGACCCTGCTTCATTTACCATAGCCCAGTTTCTGGACAAACTCCTGGGTGTGGAGTCAAGGTCACATGGGTCACCGGGAACAGCAGGGTCAAAACCCAGAACCTCCAAATCTGAGACCTGGTGTGACTCCAGTTCATTCCTTTCTAAATATAAAATTGAAGTAATTACTGATCAAAAGTGCCACGGAGATGAATAATGAAAAGCTAATAATTGTTTTCCTTCCCTTTTAAAGAAACACACCACACTCAGACACCCATTTACAGATATTTTCAGTTAAAATGTCACACAATATTTGTTATATCAGCAGGAGAATGGAAATTGAGTTGGCAGTGAAGCATTGCAGTGACAACTGTTACCTTGGAAACTGTAGTAAGCAATCATAATTACAATTAGCAAGACTCGCATGAAGTATACATAAATATTCACGTGCCGGGGATGAGTGTCACGTACACCAGACAGCAGAGGAAACGGGGGGGACCATCATTTCTTTCTCTTTGACACGTCCTTGCACAGATTTGGGTTCTGTTACCACATATCACAACTTCTTCAAATTTAGGTAAATTTATTTCCTTATGTGCTGGTTTTGGGGCTTGCAACATAATGACATCTGACACACAGCAGATTACTTGGAAGCTTCAACTGACCCTTAGTTGAAGTATGACCAGTCCTAAATGGACTTTTAAACAAAGCCTGATCTCACAAGGAAAAAAGGTAATTGTAAATAATAAATGGTGCCATAGCCCCGTTACAAGGGAGCTCTAGGGAAAAGTGCTGCAACCCAGAAGGAATGGTTAAAACCTGTGATTTAATCAGCCACCACAACTGGACCGTTAACTGTTTCTTTATTGCCATGGAAGTGTCCTCTTTGATTCAGACTTCCTTGTCAAATCGCAAAAGAAATTGGAGAGTGAGCGATAGAATTGTTTTCACTCAGACACACCAGCAGTGTCCTAGCCTCTGTGAATTTTTTCACGACCAACGGAGAGAAGGCAGTTCAGTCAACAGTGTGAGTCGGTATTTCTGTCACTTGTGGGAACAAAGCTTTGAAGGTAAATAAATCTTCGTAGCAAAACCAGTCTTATTTTCAGGGCCAGAGGGCACACCAAAAATTCTTCTCCTATACACAGTAGAGTGTTCTGTTCAGCTTGTCTGAGCATGTTGGCTACCTGGGGCTTTCTGGATAAACACATTGCAAGTGGTTGCCATGATCTGAGGGGCAACGAGGGGGAGAAACGTTAACGTGCTTCCTTTGAGAGCAGAGGTCTTGACCTGAGCTTCAAAGACATTTGCTAACATGAACACATGAAAGTGACCATGGCATAGATGCCAAAATAATTGGAAGAACGCATATTTCAGGCAGCAGCACATGTATGGAGTAATGGGGAAGGATGGTGGAGAGGACCGTGGATGTCCAGTAAACTATCTTCCTTCTCTAGCTCACATCGAGTCCTGTGTGTGCTTCCCAGGGGAGCCCTGTGCTCTTGGCCACAAAGGTGAAGTCATATGCCATGCCTCCCTCTGACCCATGAATTAGGAGCTCATGCCTGCTATCTGGATGATTCTGTTCTTTAGGAGAAGGAGTATGTATGGGACCAAAAGTCAGCCATGGTGCTGTACCTCTTCTTCCTAATCTCCCCAACCCTCAACACTTTAGGTCGTCTCAGAGAATAAGAGGTGACTGGCATTGTGTGAGGTCCTGGCAATCATAACCATGGTACAAACAGGACAAGTGACATGTATTAGGTTCCCCATCACAATTCAATGCAAGGGAGGGAAAGAAACTTGTTTCAGTTAAAATGGAAACTTCATCTATTACCTTTACTCTAACTACAGTTGTCATTACTTATTCGAAGCCCAACACTGGGTTAGGTTCTGTAGATGAGGCAAAAGAAGGATGTCAGGGTTTCTTCCTTTAGAAGTACTTATGATATTGTTGGAATGAAGGACTTAGGAAACCCAAACAATTAGTAAATCATTGATAAATAGTAAATCATGATAGCTAACGTCTATTATCAAGTCTGAAAGTGTTCGGCAAGTGAGAGGGTGTTAGGGTCTGACATCATTGGGAAGACATCAAGAAGGTGGCACTTTGAAAAGGCCTTGTACGTCATGGAACTGGTGGAGATGAACACTGCATGCATGTGTGTGTGCTTGTGTGTGTGTGTATGAGTGAAGGGGGCAGGGCTGGCGAGTGCCACAAGGAAGCCTGCTAAGCACAAAGCCAAGAGGACGACTACAGCAGAGCTCATGATTGCCACCATTTTAAGAGTGTGCTGGTCGGGGCGCCTGGGTGGCTCAGTTGGTTAAGCGACTGCCTTCAGCTCAGGTCATGATCCTGGAGACCCCGGATCGAGCCCCGCATCAGGCTCCCTGCCTGCTTCTCCCTCTCTCACTCCCCCTGCTTGTTCCCTCTCTGGCTGTGTTTCTCTCTGTCAAATAAATAAAATCTTTAAAAAAAAAAAAAAAGAGTGTGCTGGTCTATGGGAATGATGTCTCAAATCTGGGTTTCTCAACATCTGGGTTTTTGCTCTCTGATGCTCTTTCCTGTTGGAAATCTAACCTTTCCTGCTCTTAATTTGACTTCAATAATTTGACTCTCTCGACTTCTCTTCTACCTTGAGTTTCCTATCATTTCCTTCCCCTCCCTGTTTCCCTTTCTTTCCTATACCCCCTTTATTAACATAAGAATACAGTGATTAACTGTAGAGTCTATGACTAGAGACTATTAGTCTATAACCATTATCAGTCCTTAAATAATGGCCCCAGGGCAACATAAGGTAGTCATATGGTAAATAGCTGTAGGCTGCCAGTAATTGAAGATCTACCATGTCCTTAGTAACGTATTTTAAAATCTAATGTTGTTAGAGAAATATCTCCATGTGGTAAAAAGAAAAATCAGAGAACAGAAGAATTTATGATGAAAAGCTACAATATACATTCAACGTTCCTTTCTCCATCCCAGTTCAGTCTCCAGAAGCAACCTCTTATATTCATGCCTTTGAATTCAAGCCTTCTAATAATTACCTCCATACCTCTAAATAATATACTTCCATTTCTTGATTTTTTTTTTTTTTAGCTTTAGGCAATATATGTTGACTCTCAGCGATGAAAACCTAGACTTAGCTCGTTTGTATTAGACCCCACCTGTCTACTCCTCAATGTTTGATCTTTATATTGTTTACTTTTGAGTTATTTATTATTAGATGACTTTGTGATATTAGGTATTATATTTATATCTCTCTGATTCCCACTTTATCCTCTTTATTACATTTTTCTATTTTACCCCTCCCTTGCCAACTCCCACCTCATCTCAGCCATGTCGTCACCATTACATTTCAAGATGGTTAACATTTACATCTGTTCTGAAACAATAATTAACTTTTATGAGCTTCTTCTATAGATTGAAAATCAAGGAACAGCACTGACATTATTACAACTATGTGAATATTGCTCACTGCAAAGCCAAGTTGTATGTTAGGATTCCATTTCCTCCTTTATGAGCTCAATGAAATATCCTCCGGGCTACTCAAGATACAACAGTTGTAGCTTCAAGGTCAAAAGGTTTCTCTTGCCTTACATTGCTATGATTGCTGGAAGTTGCAGAATGCTTCACAGTTGAACCATGAATTTCTCACATATCTTTTGATTGTTGCTTCTGTTGCCCCTTTTCCCCCTGGTGTTTCTAATGAACTCATTGCCCATTCACATTTACAAGACAAGGACTAGGTGGCTGATACAGATTTCCTCTGCCCTATACAGGAAGGTCTTCTGACCTTGATCACACTGTACAGGATGGAACCCATCACCAGCAGGTTTTGCTCGGGGGTAAGCAGGCCAGGACCTTCACCTCAGGTCAAAAGGAAGAGAGCATATCTCTGGGCAGAAATAACACAGACTCTTAGCTTCTCCCCATCAATATTTATTCAGTTTCCTTGAAGAGGAGCCCAGCAGAATTTTTATCAGGGATAAATACTGGGCTGTATGTAGCAAAGGAGAGAAGGAAGGGGAGATGGCACTACCTAATACAACTGTTTTGTGTATAGATGTTGAAAGAATCCTCTTTGTTAGCCCAGTGTTTTACCATGCCCTGCTGTCTTAAATGTCAGCTCTGGGCTTGGAGGCTTTCAAAGGATGCTCTAGGCAGATGTCTGCAATCTCCTACCTCAAATGTTTGGGGATGTGGTTCCATGTCTCTCTTTCATCTATTAGCATGTCCCCTTTGCTTTTCATCTTCCAGAAATCTGTTTGAAATATCTCATCCACTGATTATCCATTTTCCCATTCTTTTCAGGGGTTCAGAAAATGAATGGGTATACAACTCACTCACTCTCTTGAACAGGTCATACTTCTGTTCATGGCACCATGTTTGTCCCTTTATTGCTAAAACAATGAAGTCTTCATATTAGTTTTCCATTGCTCCTGTGACAGATTACCCAAACACAGGGGCATAACACAAGTTGATTCTTTGACACTTTGGGAGGCTAAAAGTCTGAAATGAGTTTTGTAGGGCTAAAACCAAGGTGTAAAATCAAGGGCTGGTTCCTACTAGAGGATCCAAGAGAGAATCTGTTGCTTGGCTCTTCCAGTTTCTCATGGCCGCAGGCATTCCTTGACTGATGACTACATCATGCCAACCTCTTGCTTCCATTGTCACATTGACATCTACGTCTCCTTCTGGGGTCCAGACTCCCTCTGCCTTTCTCTTACAAGGATACTGTGACTACACTTAGGGCCTGCCTAGATAATCAAGGATAATCTCCCTGTCTCAAGACCCTTAAATTAGTCACGTCTGCAAAGTCCCTTCTGCCAAACAGGTAACACTAAGAGGTTCTGGGGATAAGGACTTGGATATTTTGGGGGGCCATTTCTCTGCCTACCATTGGCTTCCTTAATTTTTCCCTTTTTGTTATCATATACATCCAGTTAAGTATATAGGGGCCATGGATTGACTCTCAACAGTGAATGAACATTAGAATCAGCTGCTTTTAAGAAATACCATAGTCTTGGCTCGATTTTGCAGCTAAGAGAATTAGAAGTTCTGCGGAGTTCCATCTGGGTATTATGATTATTTTTAAGAAACTCTTTGTTTTGGTAAAATTTCTGACTTACGGAAAAGTTGCAAGAAGCTGCAAAGGACTCACATATACTCTTGATTTACCAACTTTTTATATTTTGCACCATTTTATCATTCCCTCGACTTTTTTGCTGAAACTTTTGAGACTTTGTCCTTCACCCCTAAAAGTCCTTCAGTATGTACTTCGTAAAAATAAGAATATTCTCTTTCATAATCTTCTTTTTTTTTTTTTTTTAAAGATTTTATTTATTTGACAGAGAGAAACACAGCCAGAGAGGGAACACAAGCAGGGGGAGTGAGAGAGGGAGAAGCAGGCTTCCTGCCAAGCAGGGCACTCAACGTGGGGCTCAATCCCGCGTCTCTGGGATCATGACCTGAGCTGAAGGCAGTTGCTTAACCAACTGAGCCACCCAGGCACCACCTCTTTCATAATCTTTCTTAATCACCATGCCTTTACACAAATCAGGAATTTAACAGAGACACAATGCGGTTTGCAAAGCCTCCTGCCTCCCCGGAATACATGCCATGGTATCAGGAGTGCAACCCTGCTTTTCCCTGTTTCCTTTAGACTAGAAAATCTTTGCCCATTCCTAGCCTTTGTGAATTACTTGTATTGTGGTTCTTGAATAGTGCATATAGTTGGGTCTTGTTTTGTAAGCCAGATAGAAAATCTTTGATCAAGTGAATTAAGCCTTATACATATTTACTGACAATGCTGATGGTCTCAATTCTGCCATATTATTTTATGTTATTGTTATGTTTGTGTTACATTTGCTATGTTTCCCTATAGAATTTGTTTTCATCCTTTTCAAAATTATTTTAGTATTTAGGATGATAAATATTTTTGTTTTGGAAATATCTTTGTATTTATACCTTTAAAAAATGCCCCTAGTCACCCCCTTTTGGGTGGAGACTATTAAAAATCTGGAACATTCTAAGTGTTGGCAGGGATATGAAGAAACTGTAGCCCTTGTGCATTATTAGTGGGATTGTAAAATGATGCAATTGCTATGGAAACAGCATGGAAGTTACTCCAAAAATCAAAAGTTGAACTGCCATATGATCCGGAAATTCCACTCCTGGATATATATCCATAAGAATTGAAAATGGGGCTCTTAAAGAGATACTTAACATAGCTGTATTCATGGCAGCACAAGTCACAGTAGCTGAGAGGTGAAAGCAAACCATGGAATGGATGTAGAGAATGTGGTGTGTATGACCTACAATGGAATACTACCACACAGGCTTAAAAACATGAAATCCTGTGACACGCTGTAACGTGGATGAACTTTGAGGCACTGGGCCAGGTGAAATAAGCAAGTCCTGAAAGGACAAGCACTATATGACTCCACTTACCCGAGGGATGTAAAGCAGTCAAATTTGTAGATGTAGAAGGTAGAATGGCGGTTCCTAGGGGCTGGCCATTTCTTCAGGCACCATGGAATGTCAGTTCTGCAAGATGGAAAAGTTCTGTAGATCTGTTTCACAATCAGGTAAATACACTTAACACTAGTGACCTGCAACTTGGTAAATTGTTTGATGTCTACTTTTATCATAATAAAAAACAAATGCCCTGAGCTCCCTGTTTGTAATTAACTCTTTCTATCTGTTTTTCTTTTTGTGTAAGCTTTACATGGTCTCCTTGGATTTCCACCTATTGCATCTACAGGAATCAGTGAGTTTATATAGTAGTAATTTTGACACTGTCTCAGGTGGTTCTATGATGCAGCTGGGGCTGAGTCACCGGGCAGCTCTCCCTTCCCGTCTAATGTCACTGGTCTAGCCCAGCTTTCACCCCTCTTCACCTAGTATTAATCTCCCTCTCTGGCTTTTCTCAGACTCCTGTTGAATCCTTTCTAAATACTATGCCCAGAGTAATTTCAGAGAAGGTCCACTCTGTGTCATGCTCTCCACTCTGAAAGTCATCAATGGTTCATTGGCAGTGCCTCATACTTGGAATAGGTGAATTTGATTTGGGGCTCAGGCAGGGTCATTCACCAGTCATATGACCTTTGTTAAGTAACGCAAGGTACCAACATGGTTGCTGGCTCGTAACAGGTGTTCAGTAGTCATCCTTCCATTTTTTCTTTTGTTAAGGAGTGGAATCCCATTGTTCATGTCTGCCCACTGGCTCTCCACCCATCCTCCTGACCTCCCCCACCAACTGGTACCACCATCTTGGGGCTCTGAAACCAGATTTATCTTCTAAGACCAAATTGCAGTTCTACTTCTTGCCTGAACACCTTGGCCAGAAAGGATCCTGCTACCTTGAGCACCGATGGGATGTTCTAACATGTGAAACCTTTCAGTGAGTTTACTTGTGTTCTACCCTTCTACGAAAGTGTAAATAAAGTTAATTAAATGAAAACAGAAACCCAAGTACAGGTAAGGAAGGGAGCAGAAAGGGCACTCCTTATCAGAGAACTGAATAATTACATCATTTTCTTTGAAACATGTGTCCTTGCTTGAACAGTTAATGGCCCTATAACAGGGAGATGTCTCCTTATATTCTTTGGCAAGTTACACATTGTAGAAGCCTATTGTACTGGAAGCTCAATGACAGCAGGGTCTGTGTCTTTTTTTTTTTTTTTTAAAGATTTTATTTATTTATTTGACAGACAGAAACACAGCGAGAGAGGGAACACAAGCATAAGGAGAGAGAGAGGGAGAAGCAGGCCTCCCGCCGAGCAGGGAGCCCAATGCGGGGCTCGATCCTGGGACTCCTGGATCATGACCTGAGCTGAAGGCAGACGCTTAACAACTGAGCTGCCCAGGCACCCCAGGGTCTGTGTCTTAAGTATCTCTGTCGTCGATACAACTGAAAGACCCCCGGGATGGGATGTCCTTCGCCCTGAGGAGACCCTCCCAAGGAACAGCGAGACCACTTCTGCGGATGCAAACAGCAAGAGGTTTATTCGGATACACAGGTACCTGGGGCGTCCTAGTCACTCAGAGGACTGGCGCGCCCCCGGTCGGGGTAGCGGGTCTTTTATGGGGTCGGGGAGGCGGAAGCGCTAGTACAGAAGCGAGATGCATGGTTACAGGGGTCTGATTGGACAATTTAAATGAGGCGACGGGGTGGTCTGATGAATTCCAGGCATGGTTACAGGGGTCTGATTGGGCAATTTAAATGAGGCGACGGGGTGGTCTGATGAATTCCAGGTATCGGATACGCATGTTGGCTCACTCTTTGTTCTGTTCCCGCCTTGCGCAGGCTGGCTCTCCCTTTGTTCTGTTCCCGCCTTACATTCCTGGCCCTAAGCTCAAGCTCTTACTAAACACTATTTTGCTACTACTAAGACCATTGCTGGCTACCTGCTGGGGGTCT
>PITA01015883.1:0-48454 GCA_004023965.1 Spilogale gracilis
TTGAGGTCTTTCATCCATTTCGAGTTTGCCTTTGTGTGTGGTGTAAGAGAATGGTCTAGTTTCATTCTTCTATACGTAGCTGTCCAATTTTCCCAGCACCATTTATTGAAGAGACTGTCTTTTTTCCACTGGATATTTTTTCCTGCTTTGTCAAAGATGATTTGCCCATAGATTTGTGGGTCCATATCTGGACTCTCCAATCTGTTCCATTGGTCTATTTGTCTGTTTTTGTGCCAGTACCATGCTCTCCGGGTGATCACAGCTTTGTAATAAAGCCTGAAGTGAGGTAACGTGATGGCCCCAGCTTTGTTTTTCTTCTTCAACAATTCCTTAGTGATTCGGGGTCTTTTTGGGTTCCATATAAATTTTAGGATTGTTTGTTCCAATACTTTGAAAAATTTTGGTGCAATTTTTATCAGAATGCCATTGAAAGTATAGCTTGCTCTGGGCAGTATAGACATTTTAACAACATTTATTCTTGCAATCCATGAACATGGAATGCTCTTCCATCTTTTTGTGTTTCTTCAATTTCTTTCATGAGTGTTCTGTAGTTCCTTGAGTACAGATCCTTAACTTCTTGGTGAGGTTTATTCCTAAGTATCTTATGGTTTTTGGTGCTATATTTAATGGAATTGATTCTCTGATTTCCCTTTCTATATTTTCATTGTTAGTGTATAAGAACGCAACTGATTTCTGTGTATTGATTTTGTATCCTGCCACATTACCGAATTGTTGTATGAGTTCTAATAGTTTGGGGGTAGAGTCTTTTGAGTTTTCCACATACAGTATCATGTCATCTGCAACGAGAGAGAGCTTGACTTCTTCTTTGCCAATTTGAATGCCTTTTATTTCTTTCTGTTGTCTGATTGCTGTTGCTAGGACTTCTAACACTATGTTGAACAGTAGTGGTGAGAGTGGACATCCTTGTCTTGTTCCTGATCTCAGAGGGAAGCACAATGTTTATATTTAGATAAAAAATATAATTACACCTATTATCTCATTGACTTCCAAGTTTTTAACTGGAAAATAGACGACTTAGGGTATATATTTTATTCATTTTTAGTTATTTGATTTGTGAAAGTTTTCAAATCAAAATTTTTAGACATTTATTATTAAGATTAAGCATAGCATGGTTTATGAAGTACTGAGAGTCCTCTGAAAAAAATGGTTGCCCAGATTGCTTAATTAGCATTCAAACATTGTAAATGGCATTTGTGAATTTAATATATTTTATATTGTGTTTTTAAGCCATTTGTTTGTCTAGTTTAACAAAATCTTCCTGAGAATGAAATAATTCTTAAAATCTAATGAATTCAATCATTAGATTTTCTAATCTCATGCACAAACATAAGATTTGGTCATAAGACTTCAGATCATAAAACTGTAATCTTATGTCTCAATCTACTCTTAATGGTATTTTCTAAACTGAAATCTCAGGACTGTCACACTAATACTAAATTCTTTCATGTAACTCTCATGTAACACATTTACAGTAACAAATTTAAAATAACTTTTCTTAACACAAAAAAATACCAGCACCACAATTTCTAGTCTTGCAAATACTTTACATTTAATTCTAATATCTTCCTAGAATTAAGATATGTACTCACTAAAGAGGAAGACATCCCAGTTAACTGAAATTACTCAGATGTGTGTGTGTGTGTGTGTGTGTGTGTGTGTGTGTGTGTCTGTGTATTTACTTAAGTTTGACAAACACATATCCATGAAGGAAGAAAAAGTACCATTCTAGATCATTGATACCTTCAACCAGGGATCTTGGCCCGGTGAGATCTGCAGCTACAGACATCCGGGACAGTTCTTACCACCTCAGCTACCGTCTTTTTCATAACCTCTGTATCATGGGCTTCAAAACTAATAAATGGTTATGATACCTAATCATATCATCCCACTATTCATAGGAGTCAGCAACTGTTGAGAAAAGCAGCCTGGGCATGCTTTCATTCAGTCTTCCAACACCCACTTAGGCACTAAGAACAGGCCTTGGGCCTGGAATACTTCCTTTCCAAGAAACAAAGATCCCACAAAGCCAGTCAGTTGTTTTTGTTTTGTTTTTGTTTTTTTTAAGATTTTAATCATTTATTTGAGAGAGGGAGAGTGAGTGAGAAAGAGCATGAGAGGGGAGAAGGTCAGAGGGAGAAGCAGACTTCCCCGGAGCTGCGAACCCAATGTGGGACTCAATCCCGGGACTCCAGGATCATGACCTGAGTTGAAGGCAGTGGCTTAACCAACTGAGCCACCCAGGTGCCCCAACCCAGTCAGTTTTATCACCTATATGTAAATGTCTTTCCTGGTTCAGAATAGCAGAGTGTCTCTTTGTTCTGCTTAAACGTGTATGTTAATGATTGTCAGACAGGACTTGCGGATTTTCAGCCTCCAAGGGGGAGGGTTCGCGGTCCTACTACTGCAGCAAAAGAGGGTTCTGCATAGGCCAATTGCCTTTCCTTTGCTGCCTTGGGGACTCACTAACCATGAGGGACCAAGACACACTATGGGAACTGTAAAGCACTGTTTTCTTTCAATGCTGACTGTGCTCTGTTTCCCTTGACAATTCTCATGCCAAAACACAATGAACAAAAACATTTGGAGACCTTTCCTGGGACTGATAATCTGTGGTAGATGGTATTTGTTCCCCCGGGACCAATAAGTGATGCACAATATTTTTCTCAACAGCAGTTCCCATCCAAATGGTTGGATTTGCCTGCCTTTGATTCTTAAGACATATACACAAATTTTCTATCTAGCTGAAAAAATTTGAAAGTTGATGAGATAATAGGTGTAATTATATTTTTTACCCAAATTTAAACCTTGTGCTTGATAGGATTCTATAAATACATGCTTTTTCCCACTACTGAAATCTTGTGTTATTTTATCCTGATATTCATTTCAGTTTCTCAATTCAAAGCTTTTACCTATTGAATTTCGGCTCTTATATGGTGTTTCTGCCTCGTGGTTGCACCATTAGTCTCTCACTGCCCTTCTTGCATCTAGATTTCTTTTTTTTTAAGATTTTAATTATTTATTTGAGAAAGAAAGAGTGCATGCACACACATAGGAGGGGAAGGGGGGTTGAGCAGGGAGCCAAATGTGGGGCTAAATCCCAGGACCCCGAGATCATGACCTGAACCACTTAACCAACTGAGCCACCCAGGTGCCCCTACATCTAGCTTTCTTTTTTATAACCAAGATTACATAACTCAGATCAAATATCTTTATTGCTTTTCTCTTATCCTAGGTGCATAAGGCATAGGACTGCACTGTTAACAGTCTCCTACAGGGGGAAAATATCTCATGGTCACTCCTCTGAGGAGCCACAAAAATTCAAAAGCAACCCAAATCTCTTTCCCTAGCCTTGAACTTCAAGTGTTTCCTCCTCTGACTTGGTCAAGAGCTCCAACTGCAAGATAACTGCTGATCCCAGGCAATGGATGGACTGGATTTTTAAAAAAAATTATAGCATACTATAAGTGTAAATAATTTTAGCATTGTCTACAGCAAAGGATCTAAGAACCTAAAGTTCTCAAAAGTATTTTTCTTAAAAATCTAGTTCTTTAATCATCTCCTGATTCAGCCTGAAAATCTAACTTATGTCCAACTTACATATATGCTTGTTATCAACCATGAAACCTAAATCTCAAAATTTTAAAATACTTTTTCTTCTTTTCTCAGTTTCTACAGATAAAGTGATCTGAAGTAATGAATGATGCCACAAATGGAGAAAAGAGAAACTGTGACAACCCCCAGAAATGTGAAAGGAGGTTTCTTACTGGATAGCAGCATCTTTGGTTCAATTTATTAAAAAAAATACCCAAATAAATAAAATGGACAGTATTGTTCAATTTTAGAAATTCCATTTCTTCTATGTTCTAAGCTATATAATTGTCAGGTTTCTATGGTTTAGATTGTAAATGTGTTTTCCCCTTTGCTAATTATGTTGTGTTTTTTTAAGTCTTAAAAGTCTTAAAATGTTAAGGACATTTATGAATGGTAAGGGAGACACTGTATACAAATGTATATTTGTAAAAGCTATTTTTATGATTAGCATGTTTTACTGTTGATCATATATGAAGTCAGGTGATATTGCAGTTCTACGTTTAAAGCTTATTTCCAACAATGTCATGTAAGAAAAGATACAATGTAAGCTAGTTTTTATAATTTATTTTTAATTTATAGTTTAAAGTACTTCAGATCATAATGATAAAATACTTGAAAACGTTATATTTATGCCCTCCATAAGCAGCATTTCTATTAATAAAGATTGCAAATATTTCAGTTGTGATTCTATAGCTAAAAGACTCTGTTGCTTTGACCTGTGGTTAAACTGAGCATTCTCTACTCAACTGAAATGATCCAGTTATTACCGAATACTTCAGTCTGGGTAAGAGATCCCATGGACAGGTTTTAGTGCCAGTAGAGGTAAAAACTGTATTGGCAAGGAAAATATTGTCTTGTCTTTGGTTCCAAAAGTTTAAATAGTGCATATATCACTTCATTTCATCTCCTATTACTAGGAACGCTCCATTCCCAAGCATTGCAAGTATTTTCCAGATGCTCTTTGCTGTTGTCATGTGCTGTGGAAATGGAAGAAACCATCTTCACACACTGTAGGAGAACTCAGCATATAATTTCTTAATAAATACAGTTTCTTTTAAAACAAAGTTGGTGTGTACCTTTCCTTTGGGAGTGAACTTAGTTTTAATTTTCAGTTTGACTCTTTATGTCCCTGTAATGCCATAAAATTAGTACAATAATGAAAGTAGCGTAACTTTACTAAAATGTGTATGTTTTATATGCCCATACTTTTCAAGGAGTGATCTGTGTTCTGGATCACATTAATTTGCTCTGTAACACAAAGCAAGATAGCCCTTAATTCTTGACAGAAGTCCCATTCTGGTTTACACTTCTAAAAGGTGCTCATGGGGTGTCTGGGTGGCTTAATCTTTAAGCATAAGCACCCAGAGTTCCGGGATCAAGCCCCGCATCGGGCTCCCTGCTCGGCGGGAAGCCTGCTTCTCCCTCTCTCACTCCCCCTGCTTGTGTTCCCTCTCTAGCTGTGTTTCTCTCTGTCAAACAAATAAATAAAATCTTCAAAAAAAGAGGGGGAGCGCTCATTCAAATGTAGAATTTTAAGAACATATTTCAGAATATTTCAGGACAGAAAGCAAAATTACCTGGACAGAGGCGTTTATACTCTGTCAGAGAAGTCTGCCACCAAGGGCTGTGAGCTCCCCATGAAGAGTAGAGAGACAACATGTATTACCACCAAGAACACTTAGTGGAATTAAGGCTTCCTTTTTTCAAAGAAACTAAAGAGAATCTAGCATCACCTTGGTATGTTTTCCCATTTTTCTATTTTGACTTCTTCAGGGTAATTCATCCTCTTTCTTTATGTGTTTCCAATAAAGGCTAATGAAAAATTATACAATTCCACCCAGCAAAAGTTACCTTAAACTAAAATTGTGAAAGCAAAAATTAAAAATTTGCACATTAGGACCTAGAGGCTAGATCAGGAATGTACTTGCCTTTCAAAGAAATGTGAAAATCGCAATATAGTATACTATTCTCCATGGCTATGATGAGTTTTGGAGAATTCGCAACTGCTGCAATTGAATTGTGAAATTGAAAAGAACCTGTATACGGTTCAACAAGGGAACAAAATCAGCAAAGTCATTCCTTGGTTTGATGCCAAATAAATACATTTGCCTAGGATAGTCGGATGCTCCAGAAAGGAAGGTTTTAGGTACCGTGTATTAGGAAAATGAACATGTGGATATTTCTCCCAACCTTCCATTTATCTGTCCTTAGTATTCAATAAATAGTGTAACATTTACAATAGACATTATCATAAATTAAGAGTATCATACTTTCCCAGATGTTCATTATCTATTCTCAAAGTAAAATGAATAATTAACATGTATAGTTCATTGTTATTGGACTTAATTTTCTCCACACAGGACTGGCAGTATTAAATCATGCAAGTTTCCCTTAATTCATTACCCATTCCTGGCTTCAGAATTTCTTTTGATGACAAAGATGGAATAAAATATATACCAGATCAACAAAGTATAGATTATATGGGGTTATAATCCCTGAGGATTTGGTGTAATAATTTAAAAGGGAACTTTCAAGAGATGACAAAGGGAGTGTAAACCTCTAACTCCAAATAACATCAGGTCCATTAAAACAGAAATGCTAAGGGAAAGAAAAGAGTTAATACTCACTGCATTCAGCTCAAGAAAAATATGGGAAAATAGGCCTACTGCTTCTGAAGTTAGGTCAACTAGTCACTGGTGACAATGTGAAAGGGAAAGTACACATTTTACTTCCATCTTTTAAATAAAAATTCAAAGCAGAAACACAGGATGAAATAAATTGATATAGAAATGAGGCAGAGGATAAATAAGAAGGAAACTATTTTGAATGGGTTAAAGTGCAGAGAACAGAAATTATGAATGTAAATTCCTATAGAGGCCTGATAAATATAAATGAAAGAAATAGGCATGAATCTCCTTAGTAGATATTAAATACAATTGTGCTGATGAGAACAGGCCACCTCCCAGTTCCAATTGGCTGCCTGATCCAGAAACATGGCCAATCCAAAAGATTGGCCAGGTGTCTTGATTTTTCAGAAGGTAGACATCGAAAATTTTAAATGAAATAGATTTGTTTTGTTTTAATATGAATCTGAAGGTTAAGGAAACCACATCTGTGGTATATACCCAGGATTTAATAGTTGTAAACGTTAAAGAAATAAAATTGCAATAATGAAAAACAACAAATTCAGGATTATCTATGGTGAGAAAAAGAAGGGAGAATAGAATGAGAATATTGAATAACATCTGTAATATTTTATCTATTAAGAAATCTATTTGAATCAATATTCTGAATCAAACAGATATCAAATGTTAAGGTTTGATAAAAGTTAGTTCTAAATTACAGTGGTGGGCTCCTTATACTTTTTCTATACTGTTTTTGTAGACTTCTAATATTTCATAATAAAAGTAGTGATTTATATCTCAATGTTTATATCTACATAGGTAGATACAGATATACACAGACATTGATTGTATACAGATATGAGTAGCATAAGTAGCATATATAGAGGCAGAGCTTTGGACCTTTGGATCATCAGAAGTCTACAAGTTCTTGATCTACTTTCCTAGAGATGTGTAGATTCCTAGAAAAAATATGATTTAGAGAAAGAAATATGCATTACTCTAATGTTCAAAGGCATTTCTCAGAGGAGAGATTTATAAGTGAATTTCCTATTTGTTATTAAAAAGGCTTCCTATCAGCCCTTGAGATATTTAGAGTCACTCTAGGAATCTAATTTTGAGTCATGCAAGAATTTGAGGTACTGGGCATGCAAAATATTCCCCATGATTATTTGGTTGTGCCTATGAAAACAAATACTATACTTTCCCTGCTTTTATATCCTGCCCATCCTTTACCTTGTAGGTAACAGGTTTTTTTCTCCATAAATATGTGGAAAGCAGGGTATGTTCTAGTTTTTTACCTTACCATAAAAATTTCATAGCTATACTTTGCTAAGCAACTACCATGTGCCAAGATAACAGCTTTCAATGCATTATCACTGATGCACACAGGAAAACTACAAGATAGGTATTGTTAGCTCCAGTTTCCAAGTAAAGAGAACAGATCATTTATCATTCAACCACTTTTTATTAAGAACCAACTCTGTGCCAAGCATTGTTATTGACAATATGGGGTCCAGGTATAAATAATAAAGACTAAAATTCCTATCCTTGAAAAGCTAATACTCTTCTAGGTGGTGACATAAAATAAGACAATTAACAAACAAATGTAAAGTATTGCAAATGATAATGATGATGAACACCAAGGAAAAAGCAAAGAAGAGGGCAGTGGGATTTTACATAGGTATTTAAATAGGCTGATCAAGGAAGACTCCTTGGTAATATGGCATTCAGGCAAAGATGTGGAGTAGGTAAGGGGATGAGCCAAATGGCCATTTATGGGGAAAGTGTCCTGAGCAGGGGAGAGAGCAAGTAAATTCCCTCAAGTGGGAATGTACTTGGTGTGTTCAGAAACAACAAGGAGGGCAGTATAGCTGGATTCGAATAAATGAGGAAAAAAGTAAATGAGGCCACAAGAAAAGCCAAGATTTCAGATTACAGAGCCTTAGAGGTGATACAGAGTTCACTGGTTTTACACTACATTAGATGGGAAGAAAGCAGAAGACTGTGAGCACAGGAATGATAGAATCTAACTCAAAGATTAAAAGAATCATTTGGGCTGTTAAGTCCTGAATAGACTATAAAGAAGAAGAGAATCCAAAAAATCTCTGCATTCTGGGTTGAGAAACAACTATGTGTGTTTGGTCTGAGACAAGACTGGGAGAAACCTACTCATTGACTCATCAAATATTTGTTGTGCCCTTACAATGTTCCATATGTGTTTTTAACAATGGGCATGTAGTGGTTGTTCCATATGTGTATTTTTAACAATGGGCATGTAGTGGTGAATATAGATGCATTTTCTATTCTCAAGGCCCTTAGTAGTTAACAATGCTAAGAAATAGCTGAATAAAGATAGCAAGAATAAAAATGTTTTAAAAGATACAGCAAATTAAAAAGAACATTGCATGCTTAAGTCCTTTTCCTTACATTTTAGGAAACTACCATGACTCTCATATAAAAACTTGACCAAAAAACAGCTAAATACAGATAACTCATTAATATAGATGTAAAAATCTGAAATAAATAAAAATACTAGCTAAAAATTTCAACAAAATATAAAACATTCCTCATAAGCATGTAGGACATTATGACAAAAATTTACACACACACAAGCATAACACCTGTGCATGCACACAGATGCAAACACACACATACAAATATGCATCTTAAAACAACATTCGGGACGCCTGGGTGGCTCAGTCAGTTAAACGACTGCCTTCGGCTCAGGTCATGATCCTGGAGACCCGGGATCGAGTCCCACATCGGGCTTCCCGCTCAGCGGGAAGCCTGCTTCTCCCTCTTTCACTCCCCCTGCTTGTATTCCCTCTCTGGCTGTGTTTCTCTCTGTCAAATAAATAAAATCTTAAAAAAAAAAAAAAATAAAGACCAGATTTCTTTAAAAAAAAAACAAAAAACAAAAAACATTCTACTTCATTAATGAAAAAATACTACAATTGAACTTGCATTTAAAATAAGAATACTATTTAAATTAATATTTCTAATTCACTCTAGAAGAGAGCTAGGACACTAAAGAAGAAAGAGTAATAAATAGTGTGACCATTAGAAAGAATAAGAACATTTTTTTGTTTGGATAGAATGTGATTATCAACCTCCATGGCTGAAGAAAGTAGGAAGAAACCCTATCAGTCTTAATTATGAGTTTTAAAAAAATTTAAATATCCAAAAAAAGTAAAAACTTACATGCCTTTGTAATTCACAAATAAAAACTGTGGAAATCTTCTATTTTATAATGTTAAAATACTTCAGAATAAAACTGATAAGAAATGTACAAAGCTACATAGCACACACTGCAAAATTTTATTCATAGAATAAAAAGTATGAATATATGAATAGATATAAGATGTTCCTAGATGGCAAGTTTGAAGTGATAAATAAACCAATTCTGTATACATTAATTCAATATACATTTTTCTCTAAGCCTCAAAGATCTCATCCACTCCTTTGGATTTTAATGCCATTTTATATGCTAATGAGTCCCAAGAGTAAGCTTACAGTCCTGACCTCTCTTTTTGTACAGCTAACTTCTCACTGGACTTTTCACTTGGATGTCTCATGAGTCAAAACTTAACTCTTAATCTATTCCATTTACTATAGCACCAAAAACCATAAGATACCTTGGAATAGACCGAACCAAAGAAGTTAAGATCTGTACTCGAGGAACTACAGAACACTCATGAAAGAAATTGAAGAAGACACAAAAAGATGGAAAAGCATTCCATGCTCATGGATTGGAAGAATAAACATTGTTAAAATGTCTATATTGCCCAGAGCAATCTATACTTTCAATGTCATCCTGTTCAAAATTCCACCAACATTTTTCAAAGGACCAGAACAAAGAATCCTAAAATATACATGGAACCAGAAAAGACCCCAAATTGCTAAGGAAGTGTTGAAAAAGAAAAACAAAGCTGAGGGCATCATGTTACCTGATTATAAGGTTTATTACAAAGCTGTGATCACTAAGACAGCATGGTATTGGCACAAAAACAAATAGACCAATGAAACAGAGTAGAGAGGCCAGATACGGACCCACAACTCTATGGTCAAATAATCCTAGACAAAGCAGGAAAAAATATCCAATGGAAAAAAAGACACTCTCTTCAATAAATAGTGCTGGGAAAATTGGACAGCTATGTATAGAAGAATGAAAGTGGACCATTCTCTTACACCGTACAGAAAGGTAAACTCAAAATGGATGAAAGACCTCAACGTGAGGCAGGAATCTATCAAAATCCCAGAGGAGAAAAAAGACATAACCTCTTTGACATCAGCTGCAGCAACTTCTTTCAAAACACATCTCCAAAGGCAAAGGAAACAAAAGTGAAAATGAACTTTTGGGACTTCATCAAAAAAAAAAAAAAAAAAAAGGCTTCTGCACAACAAAGGAAACAGTCAACAAAACAAAGAAGCAAACCAAAAAATGGGAGAAGATACTTGCAAATGATACTATAGACAAAAGGCTGATATCCAAAATCTATACAGAACTCCTCAAACTCAACAACTAAAGAAAAGATGATCACATCAAAAAATGGGCAGAAGACATGAACAGATACTTCTCCATAGAAGACATACAAATAGCTAACAGACACATGAAAAAATGTTCATCATCATTAGCTATCAGGGAAATTCAAATGAAAACCACATTGAGATACAACCTTACACCAGTTAGAATGGCCAAAATTAACAGGGCAGGAAACGACAAGTTGGAGATGCTGTGGAAAAATGGGAACCCTCTTACACTGTTGGTGGGAATGCAAGTTGGTGCAGCCGCTTTAAAAAACAGTGTGGAGATTCCTTAAAAAATTAAAAATAAAGCTACCCTATGACCCTGCAATTGCACTATTGGGTATTTACCCCAAAGATACAGAGGTAGTGAAAAGAAGGGCCATACGTACCCCAATGTTCAAGGAGCAATGGCCACAATTGCCAAACTGTGGAAAGAGCCAAGGTACCCTTCAACAGACAAATGGATAAAGAAGATATGGTCCACAGATACTATGGAATATTACACCTCCATAAGAAAGAATGAATACCCAACTTTTGTAGAAACATGGACCAGATTGGAGGAGATTATGTTGAGTAAAATAAGCCAAGCAGAGAAAGTCAAGTATCATATGGTTTTGCTTGTGGAGCATAAGGAGTAACCTGGAGGACAGTGGGAGAAGGAAAGGAAATGTGAACTGGGGTAAATCAGAGAGGGAGATGATGCATGAGAGACTTTGGACACTGAGAAACAAACCGAGGTTTTTGGAAGGGAGGGGGTGGGGAATGGGTGAGCCTAGTGGTGGGTATTGAGGGCATGTATTGCATGGAGCACTGTGTGTGGGGCATAAACAATGAATCTTGGAACACTGAAAAAATAAAAAAATTATTATCTAAAAAAAACCTTAACTCTTCTTTTTCCATCTAAGTGGATTCTATTTCTTGAGTACCATCTCTGTAAGGGGCATGTCTAACTACTCCTTTACTTAACCAAGAAACCTAGGAGTCATCTTAGATTTTTTTCTCTCTCACCTCCCATCTTCAGTTTATCAATTTTGTTGCATTTTGTGTTTCTACCTCCATATATACCCTGAACCCCTCTACTTTTCTCAAGTCCATCTCCAATATTCCAGAAATCATCTCTTAATTTATCTCCTTGCTTCTATTTTATCTGCAGTTGCAATCTAAATGCCACCTTTTAAAAATGTAAGTGTAAATTGTTACACCTTTGTTTAAAAACTTAATACTATTTCAGTGTCATTAGAATAAATCCAAAGACCTTGTCATGCCGATGAGGCTCTGATGTCTAGTTCGGCTGATCTCTCCTAGCTCTTCTATCTGTTTCTTCAATGTATTGAGCTCTCTTGTACTTTAGGGCTTTGCCTTTTTCTTTTTTTTTAAGATTGTATTTATTTACTTGAGAGAGAGAGCAGGAGAGGGGGAGGGTCAGAGGGAGAAGCAGGACTCGATGTAAAACTCAATCCTGGGAGTCCAGGATCATGACCTAAGCCAAAGGTAGTCGTTTAACCAACTGTGCCACCCAGCTGCCCTAGGGCTTAGCCTTTGCTAATCGCATGTCTCTCCCTCCATCTCCTTGTAAGGGCAGTGTGCATTCACTCACCAGTTTCCAGCTTAAGGGTAAATGCCACACTGAGCCTGGTCTCCCCATCCTTTGCCCTGACCCCATTCTTCTTTATCAAAGAATATGTGTCATTGAACTTCCTGATTTGTAATTTTGTGTACCTTTTTATTGTTGTACTGCCTGTCTTCCAGACAAAACGATAAGTCTTGAGAAGACTGGCATGTTAGTGTAGCTTTTCATCATTCAGCATCTAGCTCATGCCTTGCACATAGGAGGAAAGCAATGATAATACCAGGGAGCTGACATTCTAACAGAACTCTTGTTTATTCTAAATTCTACCTAGACCAATAACAAATAAATAAAAAACAAATACAGTTAATAATGAATAAAAGAATTTTGAAAGAAAGCAATGAAGGAAGGAGAGCTTGCCATTGCATAATAATTAAACCAGAGTGCTAAGAAATCAAAGAACAAGAGAAGGAAAGAAAGAAAAAATAGCAGATAAGTTTTTGACTAGATCACCCTGCTTACATATAAGAACTTAATAGTTAACACAAGTGTTTATTATATCGATGAAAATGATACAATATTTAATAAATCTATCTGGGGCACTTAAAAAAACACAAAAAACTTGGGGTACCTGGGTGGTTCAGTAGATTAGGTGTGCGCCTCTTTATTTCCGCTCAGGTCTCAATCTCAAGGTTGTGAATTCAAGCCCTGTATTGGACTCCACACTGGGCATACTTTAAAGAAATAAATATATCTGTATTTAACACCACTGCTTACATAATTCATCACAATAAATTAAAGATTTACTTCTAGAGTAAATATTTTTAGTTAGAATTTTGAAACTGTTTAAGATCATCACTAACACTAACCCTTTTCTGGATGAAAAAGAACTTTTTATGCATAAAAGCAGAAAGAATTCACATGGGAAAAGTTTTTATTACAAAAAAATATTGAACATCTATAGGTTAATAATCTATAAGAAGTTTTGAACATTAAAATTGATATTCTTAATTTAGAGAAAGATCAAAATTATAAGAAACTCTAAGCACATCAATAGATATCTGGGAAAATGGCATAAATAGACAATTCACAAAACCTGACAATCAGTCTTTTCTTGAGCATCATCTAACTGGAGGCAGGGACCTTGTTTCAGTTCACCTAAGCACTGACTCCTGGAAGAGGTTATGGTCTTGCTAATGATGTGTTTGGCTCAGGAACCAGGGGAATTTGATGTTTGTCAAGATAACCTTACAGGAAAGTTGTTAGTATGATTCTTTAGCAGTGGTGATATAATCTTGAGTATAACAGAAACTGGTAAAATGACAATTCTGATTCTTTCTCATCTTTGGAAAAATCATCAGGCTTACAATCATCAGCCACACGGGGGATGAGGATTAATGAGAAAGTTGCATGGAGACACATCACATCCGTTTCTCTCTGTATAACCATCTCTTTTATGGTAAATTCTGCATTCTTGGCCAGACTGGAACTTTATAGCAATGTGTTTGTGTCATCTCTTCTGACTACTCCATAATACAATTACAATGACTGGTTAATAAACACAAGATTGCAAGCTAAAGTAACATTGAGATTCTGTTTAACAATGACAAAAATAGCAAATACTAAGACATAGAAATATTCGAAGGGGTTAGGAGGCCGTGGGGGTTAAACTCTTAAATTCTTATATTTAGGCACTACCATAGAATTTTAGCAAGAGTACTAATTTGCAGTGTTTGGGGAATTAATTTGACAATATATCTAAGTATGTCTCAAGAGCATCCAAAAATTATATAATCATTAAAATTGCAATTATGTAGAATTTCTAATGATAGCATAGAAAAGATAAAAATTATGTACACAAGGTTACCTCACCTTTACAAAAAACAAAATGCATTGGAAAAAATGTGGGATTGTATATGATTTTTCTTCCATCTTTACACTTTTCTACACTTTGAATATATCATTCAAGGCTTTGGTAACTGGAAGATGGTATTATTGTTTACAAAAATCAATGAATCAAGAAGAGATTACAAGATAGATAACAGTTTGGGTTTTTGATATGCTAGGTTTTACAGAATATCAACACATCCCGTGAGAAATTTCCTAGCAAGTGGATTAAATATCATGAACATGACCAGGACTAAAGGTGTTGTTTTGAAAGTCATCTACAGAGACACCATTGAAAACTGAGGGAATGAACAAAACCTTCAATGATTTGAGAATGAAGAGGGTGAAGGGGTTAATCTCTTGAAATGTCACTGGCAAAAATGAAGAAGGCAGAGAGATTAGGTGATCAAAGTAGAAAGTTGTACCTGTGGTATCCCTATCTCATCTATTAGTAGAACATGGTGGTTTCACAGAACCAAAAACCTTTTTTTTTTTTTTAGTTCAAGAAGTATTTATTGAATGCTTACTATGTAACATAGTTCCTGCATATTCATTGTTTGCTGTGATCATAGTATGTTTTTCTTTTTTTTTTAATTATTTTTTTATTGTTACTAAATTTTTTTTTCCAGTGTTTCAAGATTCATTCCCCATTCCCCACACCCAGTGCTCCACGCTTTAGGTGTCCCCAGTACCCACCACCAGGCTCTCCCATCCCTCCACCCCCCTCCCTCCAAGTCCCTCAGTTTGTTTCTGTGTTCAAAATCTCTGTTGTTTCCCACAGATGGTCATTTAAATACATAAGTACAATTGGGGTAAGGAGTCTATCTGAAAGAACAATCAGCAGACTTTAATATCTTGTTATAAATTGTTACAAGTTACAAGTATTCCTACACTTTTGAAATAAAGCCCTCTTGGGGATCCAATTAGTATAGACAGCAAAGTACCACTTACCCATCCATCCACACTCTGTCTTGGGAAAGTGCATTTTTTATTCAAATCTCAGTCCTCAATTCCTACTTTCTAATTTCCCCCTTGGAAACCATTCAACACTCAGAGCAAATCTTTAGTAGCAAAAGAAGATCTTATTAATTGGTGATCAGCACTGAAATAAGGGGTAGAAGGTCAAGATAATAAAGCAAAAATCCATAAAATGTGCTAAATTTATTTATTGGAAAAGGAAGAAGGACGACAATTTTATTTACCATGACTTCTCTTGGAAAGAGAACCACAGGCAGTTAGAAGGATTACTATGATCCGTTTCTTAGTTCAAGTAATACCAGTGACAAAGGAGAGGGGGAATTCTACAAATACAGATCTTTTGTTTTGTACAAGCAATATTTAAAAGAGCGTTCAAACTGCCCGATATCCTTATCCATACTTCTTTCATTCACCTTCACATCAACACATACACACACGCACACACATTTGTGTCAAAGGAATCTGTAATGATCACCTACCTGAAAATGTCCAGAATTATTAGCCTGTTGCAGGTGTATAACCAAGTCATGAATCTCCTAAAGGGTCTATAGGTAAGACTAGTTTTATGAAAGATACACTTGCCCTGACTATTTTGGTCACAAATAAAATGCCAAAAAACCCGAAATCTTCCCACAATATGCCTTCTAAATATGATCCTCTCTATAAGTCTCTCCCATTCCCCAGTAATCCAATATATAGCTCCTTTTCAGGTTGAGGCTAAAAGTCTTTGGAAGAAAGCCCTCTATGGGATTTCACAGTTTTCTCATAACTTGCCATATTGCATTACTATTTCAGCCAGACTGATTTTAAAAGTTTAGAAAGAAGTCCCATTTAAAGTTACTCATCCCTCTCAACTTCACTTCTCTCTGATGGTCTCCGAACAAACAAACAAAAAGAGTATCTCCCTAAGGTTAGCTTTGCTGTCAATTATCTGTTCCAGTGAAAGAATCCTTAAAGAAAATATTTTCTCTGGAGCCATAATTTCTCTTTATTCGTTGTGTTCTGTTTATGTTATTTTTAGATATCTTTAAAAAAATCTGGTTTTAGCCTTACACTTGGGAGAAAGTATTATTAACTTTTTAATGATTTTTGTTTGTTGGGCTCTAAAGCTGAAAGCACCTATTCTTTATAGACAAATAGTGAAAAATATATAGCCATTGTCACTGTCTTACAATTTATCCTAAGTCTATGTAGAAGATTGGCTTTCTTTTTTAGCTTTCCTGAATTATATTTTTACTAATGCATTAAATTCCTTCTTGACAACTGTAGGATTCAAAGCAATTCAAATGAGATTAGCTCATTGTGGTTAATACAAAAAGCTTTATCTTTTAAAAGTGTCAAAACTATTATCAGAAACTCCCAGAAACAAAATGCATTTTTACTGACCTTTATTACTTTCTCTTTTACCTTGCTCTACTAACTGGTAATGCAGTGAAAGTTTCTCAGTCTGGCATTTAAAAAAGGCCTTTTATCATTTCAGTACATTTTCGATGTATTAATCTGCAACCTTCTCCATTAAACAGAATACAGATTCTTGCCATCTAAAGCTCTCTGATGCACAGATATGATCGCATCACTTTCCCTGCTTAAAAAAAACATTACATTTTAAAACCGGGATGACTTGCCATTACCTAAATACTCAATCAAGCATTTAAGGTCCAAAGTAATCTGAAATCAACATACACATCCAATTTCTCTGTTCCTATTTCCTTCCATGTAGGCAAAATGTTGATAACAAAAACAAACACATCTTAGTCTCTCTTTCTCACAGTAGAATTGAACAAATACTGTTTATGTAATATCCATTATGACTTGCCTACTATTCTGGTTAGAAAAGCTTTTTCTGCTCTGGGAGCTGCCAATACTTAGATTCCCTTTCCCCACTTACATTTAATAAAGCTATGTCTGTTACATATGCATTTCTATACAGTCCATTTCACTAGGATTTAAGGTGAGCACTGTTTATCATTGTTTATTCATTCACTCGTTCATTCAATACTTATTTCCTGAGTGCATCCTGCAGACACAAATGCTACTAAGACCAAAAAACTCCATTTTTAAGAATTCACAATCTAAGGAGGTTGAAACAAACTAATGAATAAAGTTCCTGGTGATACTTTTGTCACTATATGGCTGCACTAGCAGAGCACTCCTTCACTATAAGGGATGAGGAACCCACGCCAGCCAGACATGAATCACCAAAAGAGAAAATGGCACATAGCTTGGCTCCCAAGAATCAGCAGTCATATCCTGGTTAGGCTTGTGTGTGTACTTACTGATTTGTAACAGGGCCAGGGATGCTGTTTCAAGGGTCTTATTCTCATTTCCATTCTCTTCCTTTATACCTAGTTTGAACTGCAAATGTGACTTCACTTGAGGTGCTGATGAAGGTTGCCTTTCACACTTGATTCTAACCACTCATAGAAATGCAGACCCAATGAATAAAACATGGTTTATCAAAAATCTATCAATAATCTCAATGCTATAGTTGTGTAAAATGTTTCTGATGTGAAATTGTGTCAAATTTGAGATTTATTATCAATGTCATTAGTAAATCTTGTTCATCATAGACAGTGAACTAGATTAGACACTCATTTCACTACATAATCAATAAAAGTTTACTCCTTACAAAAGTTTGGATCGCTATGAAATATTAAAGCTCTTCTTTCTCACATGCCCATAGAATTGTCATTTTTATGTTTTATATGTAATTTAAATTGAGCAAAAATGTTTCTTTTTTTTCAATGAACATTTATTGAACACCTCTTGTATGTAGATCCCTACCTAATGGAAGAACACTAAAAGGTTATTCAAAGCAGAATTCAAGTTATGTCCTCAAGCAAAAATAAAATAAGAGGGACTTTTTCCAATTTGGTTTCTAGAAAAAGGGCTTCCCTTTCTATGCCTAAGAAGTAGAAGAGCTAAGGATATAAATGTTTGATAACCTAAAATAAATCTGTCAGAATGTCAGCTGCAACCCTAAATCAAAAAAGTAGCCCAAAAGGAGATGAACTAATCTGAATCCTCACTCCTGAAAAACCCAGATTTGTTACAGAAGACCTCACAACTGGGAAAGCTTCAGGATAGCTCAGTTATATAATGTTCAACTCATTCTGGTTACCTCCCAGATTCCTGAATTACAGCTTTAGCCAGTGTTAGGGAACAATGAAGTGAAATGCCTTGTAACTCCTTGGGATATTCCACAGTGGGGCAAGTAATTTAAATATAACAATCTGTGAGGCCCTGATTGAGAAGTGGGTCTACCTGTGAAGCAAAATGATATGTGAAGTGTTTATTTTTAGCGGATTAATAATATGAATCATTGCACAAAATGCTCTGTTTTCCTTATTTGCAACTGCCTCAGTATAAGCTATAAGCCTTTGATCGGCATATATTTGGGGAGCAGTGGCTGGGAGCTTTTTTTGATTATTTGTTCAAAGAAGTACCTTCTCTAGCCCACATATGCCAATACACGTGTGAGAATGTAAAACTGAAAGATCTGAAAAGGCACGTATTTTCATAGAATCTGTACTAATACATGAAGTCAGGACAGGATGACAAATTCAACAGTAAGAATTCTGAAAAAGTCAGAGGACAAAGCAGCCTGTTCTTTTACCTCTTCCACCCAACTCTCACCTTTCCCTGGGATGGTCCCAGGGAACTCTTCTTAAAAGTTCAGAAGTATGTGTGATCAGGAGAAAGTTATTCCATTCTTTAGCTTTTTGAAACATCTTCCTGATGAGGCTGATGTGCGCATAACATTCTTCTTATTCAGAGAAAGCTGCAAAATGTTAGCTGGGGGCATGAGTCAAATTACAGCCAAAAACAAACTCTATGAGGAAAGGAAAGGAAAGGGCACCTTTTGTGTTTGATGCTTCATAGAATCTTCCATGTTAGAAAGCTGCAGTAGATCATTCAGAAACCACAAACATAGCTGTATGACATATTACCCATGACGAGAGTACAGACTGTATGGACATTTGAAGCCACATGGAGACAGCAACAAGTAAGCACAAGGGAATGGGCATGCCTCCTCAAGTCCCTGCTCCCTGTTTCACTGAATTTATCTAAGGCTGACTACAAATGCTCTTTTTTTAAAAAAAGATTTTATTTACTTATTTGGCAAAGAGAAAAAGCGCAAGCAGTGGGAGCAGCAGGCAGAAGGAGAAGCAGGCTCCCCACATAGCAAGGGGCCCAATGCTGGACTCAATCCCAGGTTCCCGGGATCATGATCTCAGCAAGGTCATGACCAAGGCAGATGCTTAACCAACTGAGTCATCCAGGCATCCCTGATCTACATACATTCTGCTTGGCTTGTATACAACTCTAAGGAAGAGAATGGGAGACAAATCCTACTTGTGAGACATTTGTGAGAGTAGCTAAGGTTTCTGTGGACAGGTCTGACATTATTCTGATGTTTCTCCCTCTGTACATAAGGAATCTCTTCCCCCAACTGCCCCTAAGATTATTTCCTTGGTTTTAAGACTCATGAGTTTTACTATTACATGTTGAGGCATTGGTTCATTCTTCTTGATTTTGGGCAGAGTTCTCTCTGCCTCCAGGACAGGAATGCTTGTTTCATTCCCCAGATAATGGAGGTTCTCAATTTGCTTAAATATATCTTCTAGTCCTCTCTCTCTCTCTCTCTCTCTCTCTCTCTCTCTCTCTCTCTCTCTCTCTTCACGCTCAGGGATTCCTATAATTCTGATGTTAGAACCTTTCATGGTGTCCTTTATTTCTCTAATTCTGTTTTCATGGATTCTAAGCTGTTTGTCCTAGGCCTAATCCTGTTCTTTCTTTTCTATCAGTTTATCTTCTAGGTCACTAATTTGTTCTTCTGCCTCATTGACCTTAGCTATTAGAGTATCTAGATTAGTTTACATCTCATTGATAGAATTTTTAAGTTCTACCAGATCAGCTCTCATTTCTGCCCTTAGGGAATCTATGTTGCCATTAATGGTTTTCTACATCCTAGCTATTATCTGCCTAATTGTGACCCTGAAGTCTATTCCCAACATCTTGCTTATATCTATATCCATTAGTTCTGTGGCTGAGGTCACAGTCTCTGAATTTTTCCTATTGGGGATTCTTTCTCTTTGTCATTTTGTTGAAGGATGCTTGAGGGAATGTAGGTAGTCCAATTTATTGACCACAACCCAAGCAAGATGCACCTATATTATAAGGACCTTAGGCTTGTTGGCCTCTAATTCTGTTATCCTGTTTTCTAGGGTAGGGGCCTGCTGCTCTATATTACTCTATTACCTGTTGAGGCAGAGTTGCCCTGCTCCCCTGTGTGTGGGGGGGGGGGATGGGCTCAGTGAAGACCAGTTTTGGGGGAGGTTGTTCTTTGGCAGCTTTGCATGGCACATTTCTGTATCTCTTCTGAGAGTCAAAGCAGTAGTGACCACATCCAAACTTCTGTCTCAGAATAGAGATCGCAACCTGTTCTTTAGTAAGCACTCCAGACCACAGTCTCCATTTTTTTTTCTGTACTGCTAAAAAACACACCATCCTGGATTGTGTGCCCCACAGCAGCACTCCCAGCCTTCACTTTCCGGTCCAGGCCTTTCTCTGACCTTTGTGCTTCTAAAACTGTCAGCTGCCCCCAGTTCACACACAAACCTTGGAAGCTCCAGGTTTTAGTCTCCTGCTGCCCTAAAGTTCTTTCCCAACCACGACTGGTCTGTGAGTCTATGCTCCGTCCCCAGTGCAGAAGATTTTTGCACTCTGGTGGTGAAGGATCCTGGAGGCTCCTTCCTCCTTCCATTTACCTTCCAATATCTGCCTGCAAAATCCTGGCTCCCTGCTCCATATCTTGAAACCAACTGCCAGATATATTCTGTTGGTATAGATCCTGATATAACTTCTCACATCTCAGGCTGATTTTGTGGGTGTTCAGAGTGGTCTGGTAGATAGCCCGCTCAATTCAGAGGACTGGTTGAAATAGGGCCCCCTACTTCTCCACCATTTTGCCCCACCAAATACCCAAGTCAAACTTCTACAAATGAAAAAATACAATGTGCAAGATGAAAAATATACTAAATAGGATTAACAGCAAATGAGGTAAGGCAGAGAAAAGATTAATGAATTTGAATATATATCAGTGGAAATTATATAACACTTTTATATATTATAAAAAAGATATTAAGAGTTTGCACCTGGTGTAAGCAGTTATGCAGTCTAATTTTAGCTACAAGACCAGTGGCTTTAACTACATGAACATTGTTTTGTAAAAGATCCCACAGTAAACTTGTGCCTTGGTTTCCCTGAAACCAAGATGTCTTGCACTAACTTAGTGGCTCATGATCTGGAGATAAAGAACATCTTGTGCAAAGAAAGAGCCCTGTGAACTGTACCTAGAACTTCCACAGTTCTTTGATATTTATCTGTGTTATCCTTCTCCTCCTATGACATATCCTTTATCTTTTCAGAGTCTTGTGTGAATATACTCTCTGTAGCTTTGTGTTCAATTATATGACACAGTGAAACTTCAGAAAAATACACAGCTTTTTGAGGAAGGAAAAGTAGATTATGGTTGATAATAATATGATTATTTAAGGTGGGGTGAAAGAAAGTTAGAAACAGGTTGAATCTCCATGCTTCTGGATTCTGTGTGGAAACAGAATGAAATTTAAGAGAAGTAGTACAGTGAGGTAGGTAAGAATACAGACCCTAGTGTCAGAACTGTCCATTTCCTAGCTGTGTGACATTTAGCAAGTTATTTGACCTTCCTATATCATAATTTCCATATCAGTATCTGGCAAATATGGCAAAAAATAAATACTATATGAATGTGTATAAGTCTTTTGATTTTGTTTCTAGCCATAGGCTCTTTGAGGTCTGAAAAAATTCTTATTTTATTAATTTTACTGGTTAATATTTTCCTTAATATTTAGATTAGACATTTATTCCAAAAACCAAAAAAAAAACCACAAGAAAATGATAACAAAAAAGATTGTATGTTATAGGAAATGAAGTATCTTTTATCTCCAAATCCTTGACTTTCATAGTTATTTTTTCACAATAAATATCAATTTTTAAAAGCAATTTTTGTCAACAAACCTACATAAAATTGATATATGCTTCAATAATAATACAAATACTTATTTGTATCCTAAATAATATATAAAGGCAATTGTATTTAGAATAGAGTTATAGGAGATATTCTGGAATGAATAAGAAAAAAAAAAAATAGAACAATTCAACTGGGGAGAACAATGCCCTACAAGGGTGAAATAAATCTCTTACTAAATAGACTTAGAAGCATTGACTATATCTTGGATGACTGCAGAAGGAAAGAAGAGACAAAATAATTTATATCACTATATTAGCTCAGAGTTTTGGAATATTAGTAAGTCATTGCTACGACCTGTTTCACTATCAAGTTGTTAATAAACTCATGGTAAATTTGATACTATTTCTTAATTTCAATTGTAAGGAGGTCAATAGACTTTGCATTTTAAAATATTCTGCATTCAAAATACATTTTGAAAGTGAAAAATGCTACTTATATTTAATAAAAACATAATTTACTAGGGAGCTTATCTGAAGAGAATGAAAGAAAGAGTTATCTTTGTCAAGAACTGTGAAAGGTCTCAAGTTTTACTCTAGTAAGTTAGCTTGTTACTATTTTATTGTTACTGACAATAGACAGAAGATTCCTAGGTCAAGGACAATGGATTTTATTACTTATGGCAGAACAAGGACTGTGCGCTTAATGTTTATGTTTGTCAGTTCCCTTTGTCCATAAGTTTGAACAATAAGTAGGGGTCCAGATGGATGTTGCATATAGTCACTTACTCATATCACACCTGAGGAACTATAAGCTTACAGAACCCAAATCTTTTGTAGGGCTTGCAAGATAAACCTTCCCTTTGCCCTTAAGAGAGCCATCTTTATTACACTGGAAAGAAAGAAAGTCAACTCTCTGCTCTGGAAATTTGAGACACTATATCCTCCAAGGCCATTCACTTATTTAAAAAATCCCTAGAAAGGTAGTCCAGAACACAGGCTATCAGTGCCTCTGCTTGAAAGACATCTACAAATGAAAGAAACCCATGAAAAATTTTCTCCTAACAATCTTATAGAGTATTTTAATATCTTCCTAATGGTTTACCTTTCCTTTTTGCCATTTAATTAAGTGTATTGGTTGGATATCAAATAAGATAACTTAAATTCTAAGCAGGAAAGAGGCAGAACTATCCTTCACCATCTTTTGTCACCATCATGTCCTCTTTTCCCTGCCTCTATGTGTCACATCTAGTTAGTTCTTTGGCTGAAATTGGCCATTCACTGACAGACATAATAGTCAAAGCTCTGAGTGTGTCAATCTTCCATCACCTACAGTTTTGGTTAGGGCAGTAGCAAAATGTGGTAAAGGTGAGGAAGATAATGGTGACATCTATGGAGGGGCTGATGGGCAGAGACGGCAGGTGGCACTGAAAAATGGTAGCTTAGTTAGTGGAAGCCACATGACAATTGAAGAAATATCAACTGAGCAAAGTGATGGACATATTACAAGCCTTAATGGAACTCCAAGATGATAAATAAGATAACAATTATAAATTCATTGTGATGTTAGTTTCTGTTCTGGTGTTGGAAACACAACAGGGAAATATTTCATGTAGATGACATTTTAAAGGACAAGAAACAAGAGATTTAAGTAAAATGCAGTGAATCATATGACATGCCCCATGTGTTGGTGGCTTCTATTCCTTCTATGATGATGAAAGCTTCCCCCTTCTGCAGATGCATGTACTTGACTTTGAATCACTGGATAGTCTCTGAACACGGGAAAAATTGGGAGGTACATTGAACATATTACTCCACAGCATAATTGAAGAGGAACCCTTGAGGCCATCAAATGCAATCTCTTATTTAACACAAAAATCTCTACAACACTTTCAAATGGTCATTTGATCTTGCTTAAACAGTCTCAATGCCAGAACGAGCACTATTACAAATCTCTAAAAAACATCTTCATACAGCTTTATTTTAGACATTTGTGGTCATCTTTCTGTAGGAAAGATTCCTAGCAGTGGAACTACTGAGTCAAGGGACATGCACATTTCACATGTTGAGAGCTAATATTAAATTGTGCATATGCATATGCTAATATTAAATCATGCAAAAACACATGCTGTATTGTTTACATGATTTGCCTGACAGTCATAGAGAGATTATAACTCAAACTCAGAAAAGATAGTATAATAGTTCAACCAATTCCCACAGATCAATTTACTTTGGTTTAGATAAGGCGTTAGAAAGGAGGTTAGAGAATTTCTGATGCTAGTTCTAACAAGTAAAGAGCTTGGTAGTCATCACTCTGATCTTTTCAATAGAAAAACAGCTACTGCAAATCAGTTTTTCTTAGGCTCATCAGAGAATTGAGGTCACAGGGCAAACCACCACTTTAAAATTTGGTGAGAGGCAGAGAATCATAGCGAAAACCAGTTTACCTGGAACAGAACCCTCTGGAACCATAAGCTTGTAGGAATGAATACTTATTTGGTAACTGATTAATTACTGGGAGTTGAGTGTAAAGTAGCTTGACAGTAAGAAACTCCTGATGGCCCAGTTTTAGTAGTCTTCACTCTTTCATGACTAGGTTTTCAAGGTGAAGATCTGAGATAAATCTCCTTGTGTTTTGGGCAGAGAGACAGGAAAGTAACCGTTCTGAAATATGCCCAAGTCAGTCTCCATAACAGAGACCTGTTCCTCAAAGAAAATGACTACCAGAGCATTAGCTATATAAAAGGGCAATTATGCAATTCAGCTTCCTCTAGACTTTCTGTCACACATAAGAGGAGGCAAAATGGCTAAGAAACATGGCTGAAGTGAGTCCAAAGACTTAGCCCACCAAATGACTGAGAATTAATCTTATGATAGTAGAGTATTTCTCTTCCCACCTATCTTATAACCACATCAACAAAACTTCAGTATGGTAAAAAGGATTACAACTGAAAGAGTTGCAAGACAAACTCTATTTAAAAAGGAGTTCTTAGGGATTTCCAGGAAAAATGGCAGAATAGAAAGATCTTAACTTCACCCAGTCCCATAGATACAACTAAACAATACCCACAATGGTGTAAGTAGCCCAGAAAATAACCCAAAGTCTTGCAGAACAGACTCTCCCCAGATAAATATAGAGAAGAGGTCACATTAAAGAGGGTAAGAGAGGTGGCGATAACAATAAGAAACCAAACTGACCTGCTGGGCTGTCTGCAGGTGGGAGATTGCTGTGTATGTGGAGAAGAGAGAGTACCAGACCCCCAGGCATAGGGGACCCACATTGGGAAGATGAATCCCCAAAACATCTGGCTTTGAAAACCAAAGGTGCCTAAATTTCACTAGTTCTTACAATCAGTAGGGCTTACCACCTGGAACTTTAAAAATCAGCAGGAATGGTTCTGGAAGAGCTGGACAGTGATGGGAAACTGAGTCCCACTCTTAAGTAGACAGCACAAAAAAACAGCCCCGAGCAGACACAGCTTAGAGGCAGGAGTTTGAAAAATGCCTGGGGTCTATAGGAAGGAGATTTATTTACTAGTCTCAGAAGGTTTGTTGGAGGGCCAGAGAACTTTAGGAAACTTCTCCAGAAATAACAAAGCTGGCAGGCACAACTACCCTCCGTACGGCCCATTCTAGCTACTAGAACCAGCATAGTACCAACACTCTTCACCTAGCTTGCTAACAGCATACTCTGCTTCCATGTTCTCCTACGGACACACCCCCTCCAGCCAAGCCTTAGCTCTAGATCTCCTTCACAGTACACCTTCCCAAACCTTGTTAATATCACCTGTCCTGTCCCTGTGTTATCCTGCAGATCCACCCCCCTCTAATGTGCCAATGACCAGAGCTCACCCAAAATGATACCACAAGCCTGGCAGAGTGCAATAGGGTTAAAGACCTAAATGTAAGACCTGAAGCCATAAAAACTCTAGAAGAGAGCACAGACAGTAATTTCTCTAATATTAGCCATACAAGTATTTTTATAGATATGCCTCCTGAGGCAAGGGAAAAATAAAAGCAAAATAAACTATTGGGACAGTGTAAAAATAAAAAGCTTCTGCACAGCAAAGGAAACCAGCAATAGTACTAAAAGACAACCTACTGAATGGGAGAAGATATTTGCAAATGACATATTTGATAAAGTGTTAGTATCCAAAATATGGGAACGCCTTATACAACTCAACACACACACACACACACAAAAGATTTAATTTAAAAACAGGCAGAAGTCATAAACAGACATCTCTCCAAAGAAGACATACTGATAGCCAATAAATATATGAAAAGATGTTCAACATCACTAATATGAGTGAAATGCCAATCAAAAACACAGTGAGATATCATCTTACACCTCTCAGAATGGCTAAAATAAAAAGCTCGAGAAAGAACAAGTCTTGGCAAGGATGTGTGAAAAAGGGAACTCTCATGCACTGTTGGTGGGAATGGAAACTGGTGCAGCTACTGTGAAAAACAGTATGGAATTTCCTCAAAATATTAAAAATAGAATTACCATAAGATTCAGTAATCACACTACTAGGTATTTACTCAAAGAATATGAAAACACTTAGTTTGAAAGGATATATGCACCCTGATATTTATTGTAGCACTATTTATAGCAGCCACATTATGGATATATGGATTCAGCCCACATCCATCAATAGATAAGTGGATAAAGAAGACCTCTTCATCAATAGATGAACGGATAATTGACAAATGATAAAAAAAAAGTATGGATAATTTCCTCTCTCTCTCTCTCTCTCTCTCTCTCTCTCTATATATATATATATATATATATATGTGTGTGTGTGTGTGTGTGTGTGTGTGTGTATGTGTATATATATATATCTTTATATATATAATGGAATATTACACGTCAGCCATAAACAAGAATGAAAACTTGCCATTCGCAACAACATGGTTGGATCTAAAGAGTATAATACTAATCAAAATAAGTTAGAGAAGACAAATACTGTATGATTTCATTTTTATGTGGAAATTCTGAAACAAAACAAATAAAGAAGAAAAGACAACTCAATAAAACAGACTCAACTCTAGACAACAAACAAATGGTTACCAGAGGGGAGGTGGGTAGAGGGATGGGTGAAATAGGTAAAGAAAATTAAGAGTACACTAATCATGGGGTGCCTGGGTGTCAGTCATTAAGCATCTGCCTTCAGCTCAGGTCATGATTCTGGAGTTCCAGGATCAAGCCCTGCATCGAACTCCTGCTTGGCGGGAAGCCTGCTTCTCCCTCTTTCATTCCCCTTGCTTGTGTTCCCTCTCTAGTTGTGTTTCTCTCTGTCAAAAAAAATAAATAAAAATCTTTTTTAAAAAAGTACACTAATTGTGATAAGCAGTGAGTACTGTATGGAATTAATGAATCATTATATTGTACAACTGAAACTAATATAACATTGTGTTAATTTTACTGGAATTGAAATTTTAAAATTAAAATAAATTAAAAAGAAAGATTTCTTAGGAAATACAAAAGACAAAAGGGGAGAGGAAAAAAGTGAGGACATTGCTGAATCCTCCAACACTTACAGTTACATTAAACACAGCCCAACTCCTAGCCAGATTAACACAAAACCTCACACTAAGGGCCTATTTACTACAGCTCCTATTGCCTGATACATCAAGTCTGGATTCCAAGAAAAGAACATGAGAAGACATGCTGAAGGTAAATAAAAACAGGATCCAAAGACACAAAATAACCTTCATAACCAGACTCAGATATGACAAGGTTTTGGAATTATCAGATAGGGAATTTAAAGTAACTTTGATTAAAATGTCAAGGCCTCCAGTGGAAATAAATAGAAAACCTCCAAGTACAGATGGGTAATGTAAGCAGAGAGATGAAAGCACTAAGAAAGAATCAAGAGAAAATGCTATAAATTAAGAACCCTGTAACAGAAGTAAAGAATGTCTTTAAGGGGCACATCAGTAGACTGGACATGGCTGAAGAAGCAATCAGTGAACTTGAAAGTAAGTCAATAGAGAATCTCCTCATGAAATACAAAGAGGAAAAAAAGAGGGAGAGAGAGAAAGAGAGATAGAGATAGAGATAGAAGGAGAGAGAGAGAGAGAGAGAGAGAGAGAGAGAGAGAATGAAAAACAACCACAATAGAACATCTAATAACTGAGGGACAATGGGGAAAAAAAAGTATCATGCACAAAATGGAAATACCAGAAGGAACAAAAGGAGAGAAAGAACCTGAAAAAATATTTGAAGTAATAATGACAGAATATTTTTCAGTTAATTACAGACACCAAACCACAGATTCAGGAATTTTAGAAACTTCAAAAAGGAAAATTTTTTAAAAAAATCTACACCCAACTATACCATATTCAAACTACAGAAAACCAAAAATAAAGTAAAAGTCTTGAAAGAGCCAGAAAAAATGGCACCTTACTTATAGAGGAATAGGAATAAGAATTACATGCACCCTCTCATCAGAAACCATATGAGCAAGAAGACAGTTTAGTGAAACATTTAATGCAATGGGGTGAGAGGGAGTACCCACTGACCTAAAATTCTCTATTTGGTAAAGTTATCCTTCAAAAATTAAAAAGAGATAGACTTTCTCTAACAAACAAAAATTAAGGAAATTTGCCACCAATAGACTTAGTAAGAAATATTAAGGAAGTTCTTCCAAAAAAAAAGAGAAAATAATAATGTCAGAAACCCAAACTTATATAAATAAAGGAAGAGAATTAGAGAAGGAATAAAGACTTTTCTTTTTCTTATTGATCAAAGAGGTAATTGCTCAAAATAATAGTAACAAAATATTGGGTAATTATCACATATGGATAAATGAAATAAATAATAACAATGTTAAAAGGGGTGGGAAGGGAGGGGCACCTGGGTGGCTCAGTGGATTAAGTGACTGACTCTTGATTTCAGGTCAGGTCATGATCTAAGGGTTGGGCTCCATGCTCATCAGGGAATCTGCTTGAGATTCTCTCTCTCCTGCTTCCTCCGCCCCTCCCCTCCACATATTCTCTCTCTCTCTCTCTCTCAAATAAATAAATAAATCCTTAAAACAAAACAAAAGGATGGGAAAGGAGAATTGGGAAAACTGCTATAAGGTATATGCACTATCTATAAATGGCAAACGTAATATTTGAAGGTTGACTTCATTTTGTTGGAAGTGTATATTGAAAATGTTAAGGCAATCACTAAAAAGGTATTTAAAAGTAATGTAATTTTTAAAAAAGTAGTGTGATTAATTATGCTAAGAGAAAAGATAAAATATAATAATATACAATGCTCAATTAATACCAAAGCAGGCAGAAAAAGAGGTGAAGATTTTTAAAATAATTAAGTAATAAATGTAATGCATATAAAGAGTTGTGTGGTGACAGATGGTAACTATATTTATCCTGGTGAGCATAACTTAATTTGCAGAATGGTCAAATCACAAGGTTATATACCTAAAACTAACATAATGTCATATGACAACTATACATCAGCTAAATAAATAAATAATATCATACACATTAGTATCAAAAAATAAAATATTTAGGTATAAATATAACAAAATATGTATGGGTTCTACATGGAAACCTACAATGAAAGAAATTAAATTTTAAGTGATAAAAGAAATAAAATCTAAATAAATGGAGAGCTATTCTATATTCATGGAGCAGAGGATTCAATAATGGTTGGCAGTTCCTCCCAATTTGATCTATAGATTCAACACATCTCAATTAATATTCCAGGACAATATTTGGTGGATATTGACAAAATGATTCTACAATTTATATGGAAAGTCAAAAAACCCAGAAAAATCAACACAATACTAAGGAACTACAGAGTAGGACAGACATTATCCAGCTTCTAGACTTAGCACAGTGATCAAGACAGTGTAATGAAAAAACAGATACAGATAAATGGGACAAAATGGAAATCTCAGAAATAAAATCACATAAATATATTCAAGTGATCTAGGCAAAGGCACAAAGGTAATTCAATGGAGCAAGTGTAGTCTTCAACAAATTATGCTGGAACAATTGGGCATCCATTTGAAAAAAGAATTTAGTTAAAATGGATCACAGAAGCAAATGTAAAAATGCAACCTTAACTGTGACTATAGAGGAGTTAATGTCTAAGATATTTCTGAAAATTAGCCTCATAATACATGCTGGAGGAAAACTAGAGAGCTCTCCATGTGGTAAACCCCAGCATGACTCAGTTTGCCCTGAGCCCTTCCAAATGCAATGTATTTCCTAAAAGGCTCTGAAAGCACAAAATACTCTCTAGGACCACTCTTAGCTGCCATGCCATTGCACCCTTAGGCCACCATCCTGAGTCTCTGCTGAGATGTACTGATAGACTGTTGTCCTTTGTCACCAGTGCAGGTACCTCTGTCATGCGCCAAGATGGCCTGTAACCCATTGTAACCCTCCACTGGTGATACATAAATCATGATTTTCCAATAGGTACAGACCTATCCCTTTGTGTCTGAAGGGAACATAGCTGAAGGTCCCCTTTAAGTCAATTACCTCAGGCATAACTTCCGTTTCTTTTGGTTGTGGCTGGAAAGTTTCACAAACTTGGAAGGAAATAACATTGTTAGCTCTCACATGCCTTTTTCTATGACAGACTGTCATACCCTACATCATTTTTATAGTCTTTTACAGTGGCTGTTTGGAAGATCATGGTGAGGTTAGATAGTAGGAAGATGCGGCAGGTTATGGCCACCATTCAGGGACAATTGCACACTTCCCATCATTTTTCCTTTTTTGCTGACCGGGATAAAGCCTCTTTCAGACATTGGTGCATGCTTAGTGCATATTCTCTATATTACAGCTGTCACTGCATTTATCCCATGGAGGAATATGGTCATTGCATAGCCTCTTTGGACCAAGTAATTCAGTAGTGTACCTTCACTGCTCATAACTCTGTATCAGTATAGTTTAACCTCTTCTTTGAGATTTCCCTTATCTCAAAATATCACTTATGCCCTGTATATTTTCTACTCTGTGCAAAAACTTTCATTGACTAGAGGGCTAGAATCAATGTTTGAACTCCCAGCTGGTATTCATGGTTTTATGCTGTAATTTTATTAGTGTATTGTCCATAGGTCTTTTTTAAAGATTTTGTTTCTTTGAGAGAGAGAGAGAGAGAGAGAGAGAGAGAGCCCCTATAGTCTATTTCTTCTCAGAGATACTGTTTGCAGATTCTGCTCCTGTTTGAGGTCCTGCCTTTTTTTAATTAGATAAATCATAAGACTTTCATGTGCTTCAGCTTTGTGATTTATACAAAATAATAATTTAATGATAGAGATCACTTGAGGTCTGGGAGCTCAAGGAAGGTTGGAGTGATTTTTGAGCCATGGTGTCTTGGATGGTGTGGCATTAATTAGTTGGCCAGATTTAGAGAATTCATATAAAGATCTATGGATAGGAATGCCTGGGTGGCTCAGTCAGTTCAGCATCTGACTTCCAGTGAGGTCATGATCTCAGGGTCCTGGGATTGAGCCTTACATCAGGCACCCCACTCAGCATTTGGTCTGCTTGTCCCTCTCCCTCAGCTCATTCTCTCTCTCTCTCTCTCTCTCTCTCTCTCTCTCTCTCTCTCTCTCTCTCTCAAATAAATAAATAATCTTTTTAAAAAATAAAATAAAACGCTTTTTTAACGAAGAAACTAAACTATATATATTAGGGCTCACACAACATGTTTTAAAATGTGTTTCTTCTTCATCAATTTTCTAGTAGATGCCTTATATCTTTAAATTTTTTCAAGGCAACAGGTGGCAAGACTCCAATTCATATTTTGGGGTCTTATTTTAAGTTTTAATTTTAATTCCAGTTAGATAACATGCAGTGTTATATTAGTTTCAGGTGTACAAAATAGTAATTCAACAGTTCCATACATCATCCTGTGCTCCTCACGCATGTTATTAGGATCTTAACATATATTTTTTTTTCCTATTGTTGAGCATTTTTTAAATGTCACTCACTCTCTGTACTTTTCCTGCCACTTCTACGCACAGTTAAAGTCATCTGCTGTATCATCTATGTCCCCAGTATACTTTCTTCCTACTTCTATTTCAATTTCTATCCTTCAATTAATTATTCATGTGTTTCTACCAATCTATGTACTTCTTGTGTACATACCAACCAATGCACATCTATATTTGATGATGGTCCTTCTTGATATTGTCTTAGAAAAAATACTGCCTTTTCCAGTATGCTCCAACCCCCAATAAAGGAAAAGTCTAATTCTGTAATATGTTACTTACATTATATGGCTATCATAATGTGTGGCATAATGTGTGGCATGTAGAAAGGAAATGTAGAAATTCATCTGTGAAATATGCTTAGTTTCAAAGTAAAAAGATGTCTGAATGTATTTTGAATAAAAGGAGAAACCTAGTATTGACACCCAAAATCCACTATTAACATCTATTATTTAAAAGGGAACCTTCCACCAGCATATGTGTGAAGGTTCCTTTAGTTTCTATAGTGAACATTCAAGGCTTCCTTTCTCCCAGACAACATCTCAGAAGAGATGAACAGTAGAGCCCAGATTGAGGAGTGACACAATGCACTGAGGCTCCCGAGATCCATCATGAAGTCACCAGATGTCTTCTGCGCACAGGAAGTTGTATACTTTTTTTCTGTTTTATCTTTTTTTTAACTGAGGAAAATATCTCTTCAGACACAACTTCTTAAGCATTAAAACTAAATTTTAGAATTAACTTCATATGAGTCCAAATATACATATTAACTTGTTTTGAATGCAATAAACTTTTTGGTGGTCAGCCAAGCAAACTTCCTTAACACTCCATCCCCTTTCCCCTCTTGCCTGGCACTGAATATTAGGCTATTGAGTTATTTTTTTTTAAGATTTTATTTATTTATTTGAAAGAGAGAAACAGCTAGAGAGGGAACACAAGCAGGGAGAGTGAGAGAAGGAAAAGCAGGCTTCCTGCAAAGCAGGGAGCCAATGTGGAGCTCAATCCCAGGACTCTGGGATCATGACCTAAGCCAATGGCCCATGCTTAACGACTGAGCCACCCAGATGCCCCAGTCTATTGAGTTCTTACCATTCCTTCTATATATTTCTTTCAGAGCTCTTGTCACAACATCTTTTAATTATTTATATATACTTCTGTTGCCCATACTAGGATATAAACTCTGAATAACAGGGAACTTGTTTTGCTCATTTGTTTACATATCCTCAGCATCCAGCTTAGTATGCTCACATAAAAATAAATAAATAAATAAATAAATAAATAAATAACCAAAGTGCCATGGCATTTCAATACTTTATTAAAAAATAACATAATATTCAATAATAAATCTGATTTAAGCACATAGAAAATATGTAAATTTATTTGGCTTCTTATCCGTTCATTCATTCATTTGGTTGTATTTACCAGATTTATTAAGCATCAAATATTTCCAGATTAAAAACCAAGTGTCTGTTATTTTTCAGTAATTCAAGTCATTTTCTTATGTGTATTTCTGCCTGAGAAGGATAAAATGCATTTTCTAGTTCCAGCTGAGCTGATGAGATTTACATTTCTGACAGGTAAAATACATGTTGCCTTTTTCTTTCCTTTATTTGCTTCACTGAAAACTAACAAATAGTTTAAGAAACAGACTTTTAAAACTTAAAGCACCCAAGTCTTTTGACTCAGTAATTGTAGAAAATATTTAATAAATCATTAATCATCCTATAATTATTTTACCAAATAGCATATTATAAAAAGTCATAAACTAGAATTAGTAGGATATTATATTCTTCTGAGAATGCTATTTTTTGAGAATGGGCAACCACCATTACATTATTAAACATACAGTATAAACACAGAAACACTGCAGAGTTCAGCTCCTTGATTTAATGACAGAAAATATATTCCCACAAATAACATTAATCTCTAAGCAGCAACAGTTAATTTTCCAAATTCAGGTCCCATAACAGACTTGTTGTGTTTACACTGTGACTATAAAGTAATGAAATGGATTTTTTAACAAGCATATTAGAATGTGTGCATCCAAATATGTGTTACCACTCAAAATAGTCATCTTGAGACATTTTTAATTTATTATAAGAATGTTTCTTTTCCTCCAAATATTTATTATGGCAGAAATAGAGATAAGTTTATGTTAGGGTGACAGCAAAAGAAAGGAGTAATCAATTTTATCTGGGTTTTTAATAAGGGCTTCAAAGAGGGTTAGGATTATGCATGATCTTAAAGGATAAGTAGATGCTTCCTCATGTACATGCATGGCACATACAAAAAATAATTACAGAAAAAAAAAGATTAGGTGTCTATAATTACGGGTTGTTTGGCATGATTATGTGAGAGTAGGGGTGGAAAGTTTTATGAGATGGGGCTCAAGAAGTAAGCAAAGGCAAGGTCAATGAAGGCCTTGTATATCATGCAAAGAAGTTTAAAATCAATCCTATATGCAAGGGTAGCACAGTGGGATTTGTGTTTTGTTTTATATTATTTTATTTTTTAAGATTTTATTATTTATTTGAGATAGTGAGAGATTGTACACATGAACGAGGGAGGAGGGGCAGGAAGAGAGAGGAAAGAAAGCTGGCTTCCCGTTGAGCAGGGAGCCCAAAATTAGAGCTCAATCCCAGGACCCCAGGATCATGACCTGAGCTGAAGGCAGATACTTAACCAACTGAGCCACATAGATGCCCTAGGATTTGTATTTTAAAACAATATTCTGATCATAACATGGAAGAGTGATTACAAAAGCATGCAGCTGGAGGAAAGATCAGTTAAGAGACAAGTGAGAGCTAAATTACTATAGACTAAGGACTGATTTGAGAATTATTTAAAAGGTAGAACTAATGAGTTAGTAACATGCTGCACAAAAATTCCAATGAAGATAAAGTGTGGAATGACTCTCAGGTTTCTGGCTTCTGTGATTCAGTGGATAGTGGTACTAATAGCTAGATAAAGAAATATAAAAATGGCCAAACATGGGGAAAGAGTATTCAGATTTGAAGATGTTGAGCTCGACATATCTGTCAAATTTTACATTTCAGTCTGATTAAAGAGACTGATCTAACTTAATGATCAGAATCTGTAGATAGGGGCACCAGCGTGGCTCAGTGGGTTAAGCCTCTGCCTTCAGCTCAGGTCATGATCTCAGGGTCCTGGGATTGAGCCCCACATCCAGCTCTCTGCTAAGCAGGGAGCCTGCTTTCCCCTCTCTCTTTGCCTGCCTCTCTGCCTACTTGTGATCTCTCTCTGTCAAATAAATAAATAAAATATTTTTAAAAAATCTGTAGATAATGAGGATATATGTGGTAAAGGAAACCATGAAACAGATGAATTCATCCAGAGATAATACAAAGATAAGAAGAAAAGGGAATCAAGAAGGGATTTGAAGAGAAGGATAGTATTGCAAAACAGACAGAGGAGTAAGCAGCCGGTGCGTAGGAGGAGATTTTGCTAAATATTGTTCTTAAAAGCCAAGGGATAAAGTCTCAAAAGAAAAAAAAAAGGAAACAATAAGAAGTAGTAAAAAGTATTAAGCAATGTGTTATGTGCTTTCTTCCATGTCATGTTATTTAATTCTCAAAACATACCTTTAAAGCAAGTATTTCCCATGTTACAAGTAGATAAAGTAGGGCAATTTGCCAAAGGTCAACAGGTAACAAGTTGTGGAATCAGTATTTGGACCAAGATCCATCTATCCCCAGGACACATAAATGCTGCCAATAGCATCATAACAAGAAAAAGAGGAAGACAGACATGGCATGTGATAGAATATACTCAGTGGAGTGACCAAAACTATGGAAATGAGAAAGTAACTCTAAAACACTGACTTTATCTTCAAAAGACTTGATTTATGACTTTTAGTGATAGAGAATCCTAGGAATAAAGGAGTTTTTTTCCCAAAACTAAAGGGACTTAATCATGTTGATGAGAAAGAACCATTACAAAGTGAGAAGATAAAGTAGCAAAATAAAAATCATTAAGAAAACAAGGTCATTAAAGAAATAGGATGAATTGGAGTTTAAGACATAAGGTCAAACTTTAGCTTTGAATCTGTACCTCATTTTGATTTCTACATTTAATGGATGTCATCAGAGTTATAAATCCCAAATAGTGTTTTTTCTTTTTTTTCTGTTAAAAAGTGTTTATTGATGTTGCATATTCAGTATAATGCACTATAATACAATAATGCAGTAAAAGAGGACAGCATTGCACATTGTCTCCTATTTTCAATAATTTTTATTTTTGACATTTAGAATTAATGTGGACTAATTCAAAACCATAAATTGGAGAATTTTCAGATAGTGATCAACATATATTTTTCCAAATTAAATCAAGAAAGACAAATAGATGCCATCTCTGCAATCCCCTCTCATTTCTCATGTCCCTGAATCCATGGCCATCAGCAGTCCTAGTTTTCAGGCTTTTTAGACCCCAACAGTAATTACACCACTGGTTTCCATGGGTCTCCAAATTGCAGGTGACAGAGTGTGGAACTTCCCAGTCCCCACACTCATGTAAATTTCTTATAAAATCAGTTCAGCTTCTCTGGAGAAACCTAATACACTCATCTGTAAAGTAGTGGGGGTATCAAAAGGCTGTTGAACAGATTATAGGACACAATGTATATAAAGCAAGTTAGCAAAGCACATAAATAATATGAACATGTTACTCAGTACAATTAAACCATTGCCACTATTTCAATAGAGAACAGTGATACTGGCCATGGACCCAAATTTTTGTGTTTTTTCTGAGTGGATTAGAGATGCCCAACTAAAAATGGGGAAAGGGCTCATTGCCAAATGATTTGAGAAATTGATAGGTAAATTAAGTTTTTTCCTAAAGAATGTCACAAAGGTATTGACACACTAATGTGCATCATAAATATCTAGAGAAACAAAAAATGGAATGCATAGCATTTTCCACGTATATTCAATCTCAGGAATTCTTCATTCTCAATTTCCCTTACAGCATATAGATGTTAATAATAGAGAGATTCAGAAATGTTATTCTAGAGCATATGCTTCCTAATTGGGTAATGGAGATTTCATTTTTTGCTATAATAATGTTCCAAAGAAAAAACTTTTTCTTGCATCAACTTCCAAATAAAGGCTTTCCTCTGTGGGTTCAAATAATCTCAACATAATATATTTAATAAATATTCATATTAACCAGGCTTCTTGGAGAAGCAGACACCAAACCAGCATTAGACATGCAAGAGATGCATCAAGAGAAACACCTTTGAGGGAAAAGAGGAGGAAGCAGATAGCCAGAGGAGGGCAGAGCTATGGGACTGAGATTCAAGGCTGACCCTTATGAAGGAAAGAAGGGGAAGAAGAGATAGGTATGAAAAGCCTAAGAATCAAATCTAAGAAAGTTTTGGCCAAGCCAGTGAGGGGTCCTGGAACCAAGAGAGGAGTCCCACAGGAAGGACCTGCCTTAGTATCCCTGTCCATTAAATTGTTGAGGAACAGTGAGAAGTACGGCCTTTGCGCAAAACTAGTGGCAGAGTCAGAGACCATTTGAGTCGTGCATTTTCATAAATACCACAATCAACCTTCCCCTGCACAGCTCTTCCATCATCCCCATGGGTCTCTCTTCTTAGAGGAAAATTTTGAGAGAAAATATAGTGGGATAAATGACTAGCTGATCAGGGGTAGCTGATCTCAGAGCCACAACTGGTACTTTCTCCCCTCTTCCTCTATTCATTATAAATTCCCCCCAGAGTTGTTACTCTGGCAGGTCTTGGTGGCTTCCCTGACGGTATGACCCAAACCTATATCTCTGAGGGGTCTGAATAGAATCCTAGCCTTTCAGTCTAGGATTGCTCCATGTGTTTGTTCAGTTGCAATGGAACAAAAGAGTATCAGGAGGAATCCATGTGAATCACCAGATTCCACATGTATTCTGCCTTATGGAAAAGCAGCTTACCTCATCCTACTGATCATCACATTCAATCACTCCTTCCAGAATGGTGCCTCCTCCTGTCTTTCTCTGATTCCTAGGCAACAGGAGTCTACAGTGCCATGTCAGCAGCCATCACTTAATGTTCATAAGAGCCTTTGCTTTGTTCCCTGGCAACATTGTGCTCACTGAGGAAACAGGACCCCAAATCCTGTAGAGTGAAGACTTCTGGGGATAGGAAGCATTAATCCCCAAGTTAGCACTGGGCATGATTGTCATGGCTTACTCCTGCTTCCATCTCTTGTCTCTTGGATCCATGCATCTTTCCTACTGGGGACAGAGCACCATATAAAGGTCTGATTCTTTGTACAGTCTTTGTAGATACCTCCTGAAGGATGGCATTCTATCCTTTCAGAGTGTTTCTTCTGAGCTGGCACTTCACCTCTGCCTTTTAAAGGCCATACCAGCATTCTATGAGGCCAGTTGCTTCTGAATAATATGCCTTCATACAACCAAATTATCCCATAGTCCTGGTCTGCTTCCTTGCCTTCTTCACTGTGAACTGGGTACGCTGGTCAGATATCATGGTATGTGAGATTCCACGTCTGTAGATATTCTATAAGCCTCAGGTAGTGGTGCTGGCAGGGGTTCTGCAGGCAGGAAAGGCAAATCACACTCAAAATTAGATAGAAGGAACCCAAGATACTCAACTTGCCACCAAGTAACTATTTGGTGTCCTTGAAAAATAGTGCCTTTTATGGGAGAGGGGATGCTCTGGTTTGTTCTGCTTCTGACAGATTTGACATTTAAAGACAGTAATTCCTAGAAAAGCCTTTGTAAATGGAAATCCATGCTTTTGCACCCAGGCCAAGCCTATATTGATGTCACTATAGCAATGTGAGTTTGAGGATGAAATAAAAATAAAATAAAATTTCTTTTGAGGAAGAAGTTATCAAATCATTTAAATTATACTTCAGTCATACAAACTATAATCAGAACTTATATTTATTTGATCCTGAACAAACTAGTGATTATAAATTATAATTATCAGTGAGTGTTCTCACCATAATTCTAGCTTCTTAATGCCCTACCTGCTTTGTACACAGTTCATAATGCACAACTTTCATAATTTATGTGTCAAAATTATATAGTAATCATATGTCCCAGCTTTGCTGTGGTATCCCAAATTTCAAGTAAGTCTGTTCTTTTCATAAAAGCAACCAATTTAATGTAAAACTCAAATTTCTTTACTCCCTGTTCAATATAGAAAAGGCTTGTTATTTATAATAAAAGATTATAGTAGAATGTAGTAGTCTTGTCTCATAGGATCCTTCTAGCATCCAAGGCCCAACTTTGGTCTTAGAATCAGAAAGCACTAAATGAGTTAAGGACAATAACACAAGGAATTGCTACAATTATTTTGGAAAGTAATTTGGAAAGTCTATCAAAATTAAACACACACACACAACTTTGACCCATCGATCCTACTTCATATAAAAATAATGCATCAGGGCCCCTGAGTGGCTCAGTCATTGAGTGTCTGCCTTCAGCTCAGGTCATGATCCCAGAGTCCTGAGATCAAGCCCCACATCAGGTTCTCTGCTCAGTGACAGGCCTGCTTCTCCCTTTCTCACTCCCCCTGCTTGTGTTCCCTCTCTAGCTGTGCTTCTCTCAAATAAATAAATACATAAATATTTAAAAATAAAGCATCAGTATATAAGGGAACATGTCAAAGAACATTTACTATAGTACCATATATATCAGCAAATAATAATAAGAAAAACTGGAAACAATTATAATCTCAGAGGAATGCTACAGCAAAATAAAATACATTTACATTCTGGAAAGGCAGCTATTGAAATAATTACTGAAATGGATTTCTATAAGGTTTTGGTGAGAGGAAAAAGTAATGACAAAAAGAAAAATCCAACGTGTGTGTGTGTGTGTTTGTGTTTTATGATCATGAAGGAAAATAGGAAAGGATACCTACTATGTTATTAACATCAGTTACTTTGGAGGGGATGGATTATGGATGAAGCAGGCATGAAGAAAAGGATGAAGGAGGAACCACCAAAAAGCATGGACAAAAATATTGCTCTGAAAGACAAATAGCACAAATATTACAATGCTATAGTAACCAAAACTCCTCATAATCAGCATGAAAATAGAAACACAGATTAATGGAATAGAAAAGAGAGTCTATAAATAAACCTATGCACGAAGTAATTTTCAATAAAAGAGCTAAGAATATACACTGAGGGGGGGAAGTCAAACAAATAGTGCTGAAAAAACTGGACAGAGACATGTAAAAGAATGGAATTGGATCCCTACCTTACACCATACACAAAAATCAACTCAAAGTGGATTAAAGACTTAAACATAGGACCACATAAGCCCTGAAACTATAAAACTCTTAGCAGAAAACATAGAGGAAAACACCCTTGGCAGTGGTCTTGGCAGTGATTTCTGGAATAGGACTCCAAAAAACACAGGCAACAAAAACTACAACAAATGGGATAACATCAAACTAAAAAGCTTCTACTCAGCAAAGGAAACCATCAACAAAATTAAAGGGCAATTTATGGAGTGGAAGGAAATATTTGCAAACCACATATCCAATAGAGGTAATACCCCTCCAAATGCCAAGGAATTCATACAACTTAATAATGAAAAACATGTAACCCAATTTAAAAATGGGCAAAGGATCTAAATAGACATTTTTCCAAAGAAGAGATACAAATGGCCAACAGGTATATGAGAAGGTGGTCATCATCACTAATCATCAAGAAAATGTGATTAAAAACCACAAATGAGATATCACTTCATATTTGTTAAGATGGCTATTATCCAAAAGACAAGAAATAACAAATACTGGTGAGGATGTGGAGAAAAGGAAACACTCATATACTGCTAGTGGGAATGTAAACTGGCACAGCCACAATGGAAAATAGTATGTAGGTTCCTCAATAGAGCTACCATGTGAGCTAGCAATTCCACTTCTGGATATTTCTCAAAAGGAAACAAAATCAATTTCCTGAAGATATATCTGTACTCCCATATCCATCGTTGCATTTTTCACGGTAGCCAAGATAATGGAAACAACTTATGTGTCCATCAGTGGTGAATGGATAAAGATTGTGGTATCAATATACAATGGAACATTATCCAACTTTTAAAAATACTGTCCTTTGTGACAACATCGATGAAACTTGAGGGCATTATGCTAAGTGAAATAAGCTAGACAGAGAAAGACAAAGACTGCATGGTATTGCTTATATGTGGAATCTCAAAGATAATAATAATAAGTTAAACCCATAGATACAGGGAGTAAAAGAGTGGTTTCTAGGGACTGCTGGGTGGGGAAGATAAGGGTAGGCTGGTAAAAGGATATCAACTTTCACCTATTAGATGAATGAGGTCTGGGGCACCTGGGTGACTCATTCAGTTAAGCATCTGCCTCTTGATTTCAGCTCAGGTCATGATCTCAGAGTGGTGAGAATGACTCTGCATGGAGTCTGCTTAAGATTCTCTCTCTCCCTCTTCTTCTGTTCCTTCCCCACCTCTTAAAAAAAAAGAATAAGGTCTGAGGATGTAATGTATAACATAGGACTATAATTGGTAATGTTGTATTGCATAATTAAAATTTGCTAAGAAGAGTAGAATTTAAATGTTCTCAAAAACAAGAAAAATTAAATATATGAGGTGATGGATGTGTTAATTAACTCAGTGGGGGGGATCATTTTACACTGTGTATGTATATCAAATTATCATGTTGTACACTTTAAATACCAGACAATCTTTTTTTCAATTATGCCACAATCACCAAACTGTGGAAAGAGCCAAGGTGCCCTTCAACAGATGAATGGATAAAGAAGATATGGTCCATAGATACAATGAAATATTACACCTCCATCAGAAAGGATGAATAATCCAACTGTTGTAGCAACATGGACCAGACTGGAGGAGATTATGCTAAGTGAAATAAATCAAGCAGAGAAAGTCAAGTATCAGATGGTTTCACTTACTTGTGGAGCATAAGAAGTAACATGGAGGACAGTGGGAGAAGAAAAGAAAATGTGAACTGGGGTAACTCAGAGAGGGAGATGAAGCATGAGAGACTTTGGATTCTGAGAAACAAACTGAGGGTTTTGGAAGGGAGAGTGGTGGAGGGATGGGTGAGCCTGGTGGTGGGTATTAGGGACACATTGCATGGACTGCTGAGTGTGGGGCATAAACAATAAATCTTGGAATACTGAAAAAATAAAGCAAATTATTATAAAAAAATAAAGCTGAAAAACCCATAATGTGTATAATATAACCAACTTTAAAAATATTAGACCATAATAAGAATTTCAAATAAAATTAAATGGTTACACTGGACAGTGAGTTATTTCTAGTATACTGTATTGCCAAAGAAGTTTGGCAAGTCTTTCCTGATCCTCTGAATACTGGCTTTTTCATACTAATTAAAGACACTAAAGCAAAAAAAAAGGAGGAAGGAATGAGGGTAGGGTAACCTGAAGGTATCCCAGGCAAGTAGTAACATCACCTAGCAACAGCTATTGAGGTTCCTCTAAAGGAAAGGATCTCCTTACAAAATTAACAACAGTTTGGGTTCATCTTCTTTACTGAGAGGAGACCATATAATGTAAAGTTGTTACCAGGACATTTCTGAAAGTAAAAGTGGGTGCTATATATAATTATTTTGGGATAACAAGTTTATTTTAGAATTGACCCAGTTAAATCAGGATATGCAATTGCCCTAATTACTCATCACCCTATTAGGAACTATGTTAGGGATGGGGGATGGGGCAGACGAGGACATTGGGAGCTACAAAAGGCAGGAAATACAAGTTGCACTCAAGGAATTGCAATTTGAAGTATGGGAAAAAATTAAGTCATTCCAAAACACAGTTTTGACAAGAAGGAAATTTAAGAGTAATGAGCCAAGGTGGCAAGGATGATCAGTGAGGCTAATTGAAAAAGCCTAGGAGAAACTAGTGCAAGATCTATAAAGAACTACTCAAACTCAACATCCAAAAAGAAGATGAACACATCAAAAAATGGACAGGAGACATAAAGAGGCACTTCTCCATAGAAGACATACAAATGGCTAACAGACAAATGAAAAAATGTTCATCACTAGCTATCAGGGAAATTCAAATCAAAACCACACCAAGATATCACCTTACACCAGTCAGAATGGCCAAAATTAACAAGACAGAAAACAACAAGTGTTGGAGAGGCTGCAGAAAAAGGAGAACCCTCTGACACTGTTGGTGGGAATGCAAATTGGTGCAGCCACTTTGGAAAACAGTGTGGAGATTCCTTAAAAAATTAAAAATAAAGCTACCCTATGACCCTGCAATTGCACTACTGGGCATTTACCCCAAAGATACAGATGTAGTGAAAAGAAGGGTGCTATGTACCTCAATGTTCATTGCAGCAATGGCCACAATCACCAAACTGTGGAAAGAGCCAAGGTGCCCATCAACAGATGAATGGATAAAGAAGATGTGGTACATATATACAATGGAATACTATGCCTCCATCAGAAAGGATGAATATCCAACTTTTGTAGCAACATGGACTGGATAGTAAGAGATTATGCTGAGTGAAATAAGCCAAGTAGAGAAAGTCAAGTATCACATGGTTTCACTTACATGTGGTGCATAAGGGGTAATATAGAGGACAGCCGGAGAAGGAAATGGGAAGTAGGATAATTCGGGGAGAGAAACAAAACATGAGAGGCTTTGGACTCAGAAACTCTTGGAGGGAAAGTGGGATGGGAAAGCATGGTGGTAGATACTGAGAGCACGTATTGCATGGAGCACTGGGTGTGGGGCATAAACAGTGAATCCTGGAACACTGAAAAAATAAAATAAATTTAAAGTAAAAAAAAAAAAGAAACTAGTAAACTAAATTTTCACCAAATAAAGTGTACCACCTTGCAAAATGTTTTTTCTCAGAAAGAGTAGGATGTTTTGCTTTTAGTTTTTACTTTGCTGCAATTGATGCTGCCTCTACTACAAATTTCACATGTCAGTAAGATAAAAATGAAGCACAATTTAAACTAAGACCTCCACATTCTTAACTACAAATCTTTATAAACAACATAGAAATAATGAGTGGTAGTGGGCAAACTCAATTCTAGCTTCAGACTAAACAATGAACTAGTTCTTTTACAATTGTAATTATAATAAAAACTTTATGTTGTGTATGGAACAACCAACAATATTTTGCTTTTTGATTTTGCATCATCACTCTGGTTGATACATGAAATTTTTATGTTCAGTTATTGGATAAAAAGGTCAAAATCTATTCTATAAATGTTCTTGTCAGTGTTTTTAGAACTTTGATGTGCATACAAACCACTTAGGGATTGTGTTAAAATGCACATTTTATACACCATATCTAAGGAAAGGCATAAAATCTGCATTTCTAACAAGCTCCTGGGTGAGGCTAATGCTACTGGTGCATAGACCACACTTTGAACACCAGTTGTCTATGTTGTTCTTCTAACACCCTAACAATACAACCTATTTTTTGGCATTTCAATTCAAATCCAAGGAAATATAGATTAATCTGAAACAACTCTAATTACAATTTAATCAAAAGCCTGAGAAAATTTGGACTATTGCTGCCCTGAATTCCATATCTGTCATATTGTTTATGTTCATTTCCAGTAATTCTGTGACCAAGGTTGCAGTCTCAGGGTTCTTCTTCTGTTGGGTGTTCTTTCTCCAAGTCATTGTGGCAAGGAGTGGTTGAGGGGGTGTATGGATAGATATATCAGCCACTATCTAAGTGGATTGGTCGTTGGAAGGTTTTGGAGCAACCAGAGTTCACCACCAAAGAGGGAGGAGAAAGAAATAAGAAAATGGAAGAGAGGAAGCAAGAAAAGACACCCCTGCCAGAGTGGGGGCCCGGTGATAGGATTTATATGGTACAAAACTGTTACAGGGTAAAGAAAAGGGCTATCAAGGGTAAATGAAGAGATCAAAAAGCGAAGCCCAACCTATATGACCCCCAAGACCAGTATTTATATAATATAGAAGCAAAGACAATTACACAGAACACTGACAAACTAGAGTGGGAAGGTGAGGGCAGACACTACTTGTGGGCAAGGAATGCGTTTCAGATGCTCCCGAGTTTGTCTTGTTGTTATTGTTGGAGGAGCCCACTTTCAAAAGATATAGGGGGATTAGAACGGTTGTATATAGGGGTAGTATTGAATAGGGATGTGGGATTGACTTGAAGCTTGTATCTACATGTACACGTAAAAGAGAGAATAAAGGAAAGAGGAGAGAAGAAAGGGAAGAACAGAGAGAGCTAACAGGGAAACAAGAGGCAACAACAAAAGCAGAAAATAGAGGGGTGTGTTTGAAAAAAATTTAGGGTAAAAAAGAGAAAAAAATTTAAAAAAAGAATAAAAAAATTTTAAAAAATAAGAAATGTTATGGGGTGTTGTATTGGGTATCACGTTGTGATAAGAAGGGGGCTAAAAATAGAAAGAAAAAAACCGTGAGAATGTATTTTTAAGCTTAAAGTGGAAGCTTTAAAAGTAAAAATAGAAAAAAGTTTAAAAAAGTAAATGAGGTGGAAAACTGTATCAATGAGTTGTAGGGCTTTTGGTACTTGTAGTCAGTGCCAGGAGTTTAATAAATTGCCTTTCCCACCATTTGGGGTTTTGCATTGGAACGTTTTCCTCCTGAGCTTCTGGCTTGCTTTCTGGGTGCCATTCCCTTTCAGTCCTTCTACCTAGGCTGAGTCTCTCGGCCCCCTTGCTAGAGGCTGGTCTCAATGGTAACCAGGTTATCAGGTTACAATTCTCTGGTAGCGGAGCCTTGTTCTTTTACGTCTTTTGTCAGCTGTTGAGGAAGTCAGGTAGGAGCAAGATGTCTGCACCCAGACCTCCCTCCCAGAGAGAGCCTCTATACAGGGAGGGGCTCTTTCCAGCCTCCCGGTTGGCAGTCTGTCACAGCCGGGCTGGTGCAGACGTTGTACTGATTTTTGCCCCCGCCCCCGCCTGTCGTTTCACTCCCGCACCTCAAAACCACAACTCCTTTTGGATCGCGTGACTCTGTCTGCACCCTGGGACCCGCGGCCTCTCCAGTCCCATGCAAGTCTGTAAAAACGCCTTCCCTGGGGGGGTCTGTGTGCGGCCCACAGTGTGGAGAGAAATGGGAGAGAAGGGCAGCGGCGTAAAAATAGAATTCACACTCGCTGCTTTCACGGCAGCTGCGGCGGCTCTGGTGGGGGCGCGCGGGGGCCCAGCGGCTCCGGCAGTGGCACGTGGGGGCACCGGGCGGCGGGAAAAAATTTTAAAAAGTCTCCTTGCCTTGCCCCAGGCTCCGCTCTGTTCCCGTTTCTGTCTAGTCCCCATTCAGGCTGTAATCTGCTGTTATTCCTCACTCACAGAGCACTTTCGTTTTGGGGTATTTGTTTTCAATGGTTCAGCTCTGCAGGCTTCCTCCCCCACTCCCCTGTCTCTGGGGGCAAGCCTCAAGACCCTCTTATTTGTTTCTACCTTTTTGCCGATGTTCCTTGTCTCTCGTGGCGGTCCAGAGGTGGGAAATATCACATTTCAGGCTGATTTCATGGGTGTTCACAGTGGACTTGTAGTGGTTTTTTTTTTTTTTTTTTTTGCTGGAATTCAGCTCTCTTCAGGGAACTCCCCAAAGTGTGGTCACCTGGCCTTCCACCATCTTGACTCCCCTGCCTCTTTGCCTGAGAAAATTTGTAAGAGATAGATGATGTTTCATTAGATGTGGGAAATACTGAGGGCCATGTTTGCTTGAACAGTTCTTTAGGTAGTTCTAATGGCCAGCCAGGTTTCGGAACCACTTCCCTAAATTATGGTTGAAACAAATATAACATCAGAATATTCACATAAAAACTAGGTAGCAACTCGACTTGTCTCTGTTTACCACAGAATAAAAATGTTCAGTCTTCTACACCATCGATTCTCTCTATGAGCTTTGAATTCCCATAAAACAATTAAATGAAGTCCTTAGACTGGATATAGAGGAAATAATATTACTTTCTGAGTAGAACATATACAATATACCTGGGAATATATTCCGTTTAAATGCACTTCAGTCCATAGCAGAAGCTGTTGTATTGTATCTGAAGCAGGTGATACTAATTGTTTTCATTTTAGTGCAAGGCTTTATAAAACTCAAGATTGCCAAAACAAAATGTATCAGCATGTGCCATTCTAAGCTAAGTGAGAAATGAATTTGCAAGTACCTTTTTCTAACCAATACTTTTTGTCTTCTCAGTTTCCTTTGACAGGTGGATATAGACTTCAAAATGGATTAAACCAATTTTATAATGCTAAAATAGCTAATAAGCCAAACTAGCCTACATATAATTGGTTCACTGAATATAATATTGTTATTTTGAATAACAACTTGTACAAATTTCTGAATACCTTTAACATACAAGACTCCATGCTAAAAAATATTATGCTCACATAAATTATCAAATACAACTAAGAGCAATAATGCAAAATAGCTAATATAAAACCATTCTATAAGTAAGGCAAATGGGGCTTGGGGAAGTTGAGGATCATGGCCTCTGTCAAATATGAGCCCTTATTGTAACCCATACCTACCTGCATCTTATGTAAGCAATGTAAATTCCACTATGACTTTCAAAACCTATGAATTAATAAAACAAAAGTGAGGCCATATGGACTTCATAAAATCAAAGAACTATCATAACTTGACTAACCCTTATTTTCAGGAAGCCAAGGAAGTCATAGTGTCTACTCCAAAGGAGACTGCCGATCCTTTAAGTAGGAGACCTAATGTTTTAGCTTCACTTCAGTTTTCTACATACTACAGATTTCAAAATACAGATTTCTATATAAATGGACTTCTTTTTTTTGTATTGTTTATATATTATTGATTATATATAATACATATATCTAATTTGTATGTATACATATATAAACAATAGTATCTAAGATCAAAAAAGGGAAGGGATATGAACACATAATTCATAGAAAAAATTAATGAAAGAAACATAAGAAACCTGACCAATCTTTCTGATGTAACAAAAAAAAAGAAAGGAAGGAAGGAAGGAAGGAAGGAAGGAAGGAAGGAAAGAGAAAGTAAAAGAAGGAAAGAAAAAGAAAATAAGCAGATTATTTTTTGAATCATCAAATTGGCAAAAATTAAAAAGTGATAGGATCTATATTTGTTTTCCATGGCTGCTGTAACAAATTACCACCAACAGCATGGCTTAAAACAACATAAATTTATTGCACAATTCTGAAGGCCAGAAGGCTGCAGTTTCATTAGACTAAAGTCAAGGCATTAGCAGAGCTAACGAGAGGAGCTAGGTCCTTCTAGAGGGCC
>PITA01015884.1:0-48451 GCA_004023965.1 Spilogale gracilis
TTTTTTTTTTTTTTTTTTAAATTTTATTTATTTATTTGACAGAGAGAAACGCAGCAAGAGGGAACACAAGCAGGGGGAGTGAGAGAGGGAGAAGCAGGCTTCCCGCCAAGCGGGGAGCCCGATGTGGGACTCGATCCCGGGTCTCCGGGATCATGACCTGAGCCAAAGACAGTCGCTCAACCAACTGAGCCACCCAGGCGCCCCTAGGTCTATGAGTTTTTACAAAAGCAAAGAAGTATGTAACTACCACAATAGTCAAGATAGAGAACAATTTTGTCTGTTTCCTGTGTCCTCCCCCTCCCCCAAAATTCCCTTTTGATGACCCTTTGTAATCAAATTCTACCCTCAATTTTGACCTCTGGCAACTACTGAGAACTGCTTATTTCACATAATCCTGGGCTCTTCTTTCATTTTCCATCCTGCCTTGTGTGTATTTCAGCTGTCTTACTGCTCAGTAGAACTTTAATATATTTTGTCAGAGAAATGGAATTAATTTAGACTGTTGTCTCACATGGAATTTATGCTCTACATGAAATCATTTAAGTAAATAACTTGAGTACTTATAAGAATAAAAAGAGAGACACTAGGTCAACTGGGCTTTTCTCCATAGTCTATTGTTTTTACTCTCTTAGTTCTTAACATCTGCATACACCTCTATTCATCTTTTTTTTTTTTTTTTTTAGGTATTGAGTTTGAGGAGTTCTTTCTAGATCTTGGATAACAGCCCTTTGTCTGTAGTGTCATTTGTGAATATCTTCTCCCATTTTGTGAGTTGCCTCTTTGTTTTGTTGACTGTTTCCTTTGCTGTGCAGAAGCTTTTTAGTTTAATGAAGTCCCAAAAGTTCATTTTCCCTTTTGTTTCCTTTGCCTTTGAAGATGCCTCTTGAGAAAATTTGCTGTGGCTGATGTTGAAGAGGTTACTGCCTATGTTCTTTTCCAGGATTTTGATAGATTCCTGCCTCATGTTGAGGTCTTTCATCCATTTCAACTTTATCTTTGTGTATAGTGTAAGAGAATCCAAACCTGTCTCTTAATCATCTTGGAATCCTTAGTGCCTAGCACAGTGCCTGCGATATAGTAGGTGCTCAATAAACATTTTCTGAATGCATCAATGAAAAAGGTTTTTACTATGGTATTACCTGAGTACTTCAATAATGTATATAAACCTACTTTACATTTATCTTTTTCTAATGTTTTGGAAAATTTTATCAACTACTCTCCCATTTTCATGAGAAGTTGATGATCCTATTTTGGGTGGTCACTTGAAGTTCTCTCTAACCTTTCCTTAGTCACTATTCATCTATATCTATGTGAACCTGGTTAATTGGCATCAGTTCAACTGGGCTTACCCAGGGTTGTTTGCTTGCGTATAGAAACTCGACTTGCAACTGTGGAAGTAAAAAAGGGAAAAACAGGGGATGTCGAAAGTGAACATGAATTTCCCATTAGTGGCTAACTCACTTTGAACTTCCTCTCCATTGAGGTTCAGAGTAAAGTCAAAGCTATCATTATGTGCTCAGGTTTGAACAGGCTATGGGTCACACTGTTAGGTATTTATCAGTTGTGTTCAGTGTGCTATGAACTTTATGGACTTTCACCTTGGGGATCTTAGTCCTAAGGTGTTTGTGTCCAACGTATTTGCCATTAAAGTGGAGATATAGTCCTTCTTTGTGAAAATGAAGACATTAAATTTAAAAATATTCTGTCCATCTTGTCATGTCATTTCATTGTAAAAAAGCAAACATTAATGTAGGAGGGGTCTTCATTAAAAAGCAATCATATTTGTGATCATTCACAAATATGAATGAGGGAAGGTGGGAGAAGGAGGAAATGGTTTATGTCTTCATTGCCTTATGACCAGGATTAGGGTTCAGTTGGGAATCTGCCTTCTCCCAGTTGAATGTAAGTGTAATCTTGAGCTCTCTGGAAGGGAAACTGTTATCTCTATAGGACAGTTATATATTCTAGGAAGGATCTAAGTTGTAAAGAACTTTTCAAATTTTCATATTACTAATTTAGGCTGCAGGGATATTTCTTTTAAATTTACATTTCAATAAGATCAATAAGGCAGCTTGTTAAAACAAACATTCCCCGAATATTCTGCTTCAGTAAGCTTGGGATGGCCCCTAGGGAGGTGTATTTCTTTTTAAGGTTTTATTTATTTATTTGAGAGAGAGAGAGAATGAGAGAGGGGTGAAGGGCAGTGGGAGAAGCAGACTTCTAGCTGAGCAGAGAGTCCAATGCTGGGCTCAATCCGGGCACTCTGGGATCGTGACCTGTGGCAGCCGTTTAACTGAATGAGCCACACAGGTGCCCCAGAGAATATATTTTTAACTATGTCTCTGGGTGATTCTGATACACAAAGAAGGAAAATTCTCTTTTTTTGGATTGTTGGAGCAGAACAGGAGAGTGGGATCATTCTGGAAGGAGTCCTTGGCATTCTGAGTTTGTTGACAGACCAAAGCACCGCCATAAAAATGGGTTAAGAAAACTGAGACCATTTATCCCAATCCTCATCTATTTTTGATGTCTTCAGGTCCATTTGATCTTGTGGAAAACATCCATAAGCAGAAAGCATAGGTGGCACCCAAGAAGGAGTCAGCTGAGAGAAAGCATGAGGAGTGAGCTGGAAAACATGCTATTAAATTCTTTTGGGATGAGGAGTCCACTGAACTGAGTTTGTGGAGCACCATAGATGTACTGGGGAGAAAATGGGCTTGTATCATTGCACCCTCCTGCTATGATTTACATCCTGGTTATAAGAGTAGTGCCAGCTTAAAGTTTGGATATGTTTGATGCATGGTTGTACTAATGGGATGGGGGCAGAGCAGAAATAAAAGATGGACGGCTGCCTGAAGAGGTGGGCAGATACATGGCATGCTGCTTTCGGCTATGAGTTGAATTCCTGAAGGTTGGTTTGGTTCTCCAGGTTTGCTTCAAGTCTCCAAAATGTAGGCATAGTATCCATGTCTGCAGCATCTTTCTGCTGTATGAACTCTGGAATTAGGGGTGTCTAGTGGAAGGGCAGAGAAGTGGTGGTAGTTGAGAATTTTCACTGAAGTTGCATTGAATAAGAAATAACTTAAGTAATAAGGCTGAGAAGCATAAAATTTTCAGAGAGACCGTTAAAGCAACTATTTCCTAGGTACTATTTTGATCTTGGGAGCTTTAACAGTCAAGGCAGCACACCCAACTCTGTGGGAGGCTGCAGAATTGCCTCAGCACATTTTAGAAACCAGAGTGTTATCAGTAGCAAGGATGGGGGATTGCTGTGGTTTGTTTTTAAAGAGAAGATTTCCTGAAAATGATAAGAACAATTTTGTCTCATTTCTGGGGCTGAGGGAATTAGTGGAAATTGCACTATTTTAAAATGAGGCATAATCACCTTTAGGTTTGGAAAATTAGGACAGTGTGCTAACAGTCAGGGTTTTATGGAATACGAGAAAGAAGGAAATTTAGAGGTATTGGGTTCAGTCCCATGGAAATCATGTTTATCCTTCTTTCTTTCTTTTCTTTTCTTTCTTTCTTTTTTTCTTCTTTCTTTCTCTTTCTTTCTTTCTTCCTTTATTTCTCTTTCTTTTTTTAAAAAAATATTTATTTATTTGACAGAGAGAAACACAGCTAAAGAAGGAACACAAGCATGGGGAGGGAGTGAGAGAGGGAGAAGCAGGCTTCCCGCCAAGCAGGGAGCCTGATGTGGGGGTTCAGTCCCAGGACTTGGGGATCATGACCTGAGCCAAAGGCAGATGCTTAACTACTGAGCTACCTAGGTGCCCCATTCTTCTCTTTCAAGTGCTTATCTGGTTTTAGATTGTTAGACCAGGATAATCCAGTGCTACTTTTCTCTAATACATCACTGAACTTCAAATGTAAATGGGGTAGGTGAGGACCTCAGACTTTCCCCTTGTCTTTCTAGAGTATAGTACTCCAATACCTGCTATTGGCAAGCCTGAAAAGTTTATTTTTATTTTTTCTATAACTCAGCCACCATAACCCTCTCCCCACCCCCAAACAATCCCCAGTTTGTTTCCTGAGATTAAGAGTCTCCTTATGGTTTTTCTCCCACCCTGGTCCCATCTTGTTTCATTTTTTTCCTCCCTACCCCCACACCCCCCACCCTTCCTCTCAAATTCTTTATATCAGAGAGATCATATGATAATTGTCTTTATCTGATTGACTTATTTTGCTTAGCATAATACCTTTAAGTTCCATCCACATCATTGCAAATGGCAGGATTTCATTCTTTTTGATGGCTGCATAGTATTTCATCGTGTGTGTGTGTGTGTGTGTGTGTGTGTGTGTGTGTGTGTGTGTGTGTGTTTATATACATCACATAATCTTTACCCATTCATCTGCATCCAGGTTTTTTCCATAGTTTGGCTATTGTGGACATTGCTGCTATAAACATTTGGGTTCATGTGCCCCTTCAGATCACCACATTTATATATTTAGGGTAAATACCCAATAGTGTGATTGCTAGATCTTATGGTAGCTTTATTTTCAACTTTTTGAAGAACCTCCCTACTTTTTTCCAGAGTGGTTGCACCAGCTTGCATTCCTACCAACAGTGTAGGAGGGTTTCCCTTTCCCCGCATCTTTGCATACATCTGTCATTCCTGACTTGTTAATTTTAGCCATTCTGACTGGTGTAAGGTGGTATCTGACTGTGGTTTTGATTTGTATTTCCCTGATGCCGAGTGATGTTGAGTACTTTTTCATGTGTCTGTTGGCCATTTGGATGTCTTCTTTGCAGACATGTCTATTCATGTCTTCTGCACATTTCTTGATTGGATTATTTGTTCTTTGGGTGTTGAGTTCTTTATAGATTATAAATTCTTTATAGATTTAGAATACTAGCCCTTTGTCTGCTATGTCATTTGCAAATATCTTCTCCCATTCTGTCGGTTGTCTTTGGTTTTATTGAGTCTTTCTTTTGCTGTGCAAAAGCTTTTAATCTTGATGAAGTCTAATAGTTCATTTTTTTCCTTGCTTCCCTTGCCTTTAAGCCTGGAAAGTTTTACTCAAAGTTTTTGGCTAAGGAATCACTTGGGTAGAACATAATCCACAGTCTCTCTTGTCTACTAAACAGCATTGGCATTGGAGCCATTCACAGTAGAGTGAGAATGTCTTGGTTGTTTGACTTGGAGTATGCCATTCAATCTGTCAAGTCTTTGTGTTCTCCCCTATAAAATGTTATCACCCATAACTTGCATGGATTGAATAATACATATGTTAAGCATCTGTTATACAATAGACCCAATAAATTATATACTTTTACTTGGGTGGATAACATTTTAGAGCAGCATTACAATTACTCTCTGTGACTGATTGCACTCTCTTAAGGTAGGACAGACATGAGGATAGATTTAACAGGCCAAACTGAGAAGAAAAACAAATCTAATTTGGATGAGTAGGTAAAGTTGAACCTGTCAGAAGCAAACAACCTGAGGCATTTCTCTTCATAGATAGATTCCTGCCTTTTTGTACTTTGGCAAAAGCATGTGTGGGCAAATATCTTATTTGACATTGTCCTAAGAAGACCGAGCTCCAAAGACAACCCTTGCATACCTGGCAAACATTATGTAAAAGGCAAATTCCTTTAAAACATGCAGACACAAATTTTCATGCTTCCTGCTAATTAAGCTTTAGTATGTATGTCTTACTTGCTTTGCTTCCTTTGTACCGCTCTGCAGGAGGCTCTTATTGTCTTCTGAGCATTCATCTTGACTCTAACTTTCACCCTTTGGCTTCTGCCCTAATATTTTCCACAACATGGCCAGTGTCTCCCTCACCCACTCCAACCCCCCCAACCTCCCACCCTACATACTCTTTAGTGGAAGGGTATCCGGAATGGATAACTTCTCCTCACTATCATGGTAACAAGGACAGTTACACACTTTTATTTTACAAACTCATTTCCCAGGTATGGCATGATTTACTCCTCATGACAACCTTGTGTGGTAGGTTACCTCAATTCCAATAATGAATATATTGGGGTAGGGAAAGGTGGCAAAGCAAATAGGGTCAGTCATGACACGGTTCATCATATCTTTTATTAATCTTCTGCTTTAACTATCATATGACATCATCTTCTTCACAGAGAAAAATTTTTAATTGACTGGTGAGTCCTGTAATCTTCATTTTATAAGTTCTGGTTCTAGTCATTGTTTTAATTAGGACAGTCCTTTTATGGAGTCTCTCATATTGTTCTATGTATGTCTATATTAGGATCGTCAGAAAAGGGAAATTGCCTTGGTAAGAAACTTCAGAAACTGCTGAGTACCAAATAAAGGAGAAGGAAATACATTATTTAATACAAAAAAGAGAACATTTGAGTTACTAACCATAACATGATTTGAATAATTATGAATCTGTGATCCATTTGGATAATTATGAGTTTGTGGTCCACTCTTGCCAGTGAGAGTCCCTGAAGGCTATTTTAAAACTTTGCTGAGGAACCAGGGGAACACAGTTGTTGAAGAAACGAAGGCTGTTCTGCTAGTTCCCTGTTGTGGTTGTGAGACAGATTTTATGTAATAAAGTGCTATTTAAAGTATTAGCTGTAGCTGATTTTATTTCTACAGCTGATTTTATTAATTTTAAAGGAAGAATACTGAACACAGGTTGATCCTTATGGAGCTGTAGTTTTAGTCACATAAATTATTTAAATGTCACACCATTCTTGAAAGATTAGTAAATATTTTTCTCTTCTTTTGTCACAGGAGAAGCCCATATACAAATAACAATAATAATAAATATGGTACTTTAGAAAGTTGTTTTCTTCTTCCCCATAGTATTCGTTACAACTGAAATTCATTTTTTAGATTAATCAACTCTGGCTTGGGGAGGTAGTAAAGGAAAAAGCAGGCCCTGTGGTGCTTCATGATTATTCTGAAAGTGAAATCCTTACTTTGGCTTTGGTTGGTGACTGAATGGCAGACCTTTTTATCTGAAGAGTAAGAAGCTACTATTGCCAATGGAGAGATATGAAAACTCTGGCCCTTAATGTATTATATTTCTCCTCTTTGTTTTCATGTCTCTGACGTATGTGTACCTTCCCACACAGATCCACACATGCTTTATACATACCCATTATTGACTCTAAAGTAATATGACTTTCTTTTTTGACAAACATGCCTGATTTACACAAATGCAGCCCATCCCCTTCAAAATGAAAATGTTTTTCTACATTATTGCCATTTTTAAGCTTTTGAGATTTCACTCTTTTGGAGCTTTTTTTTTTTTAATACCTTTAAAGTGTTAAGTTTGCTTCTTAGAGTGGAGTTGATTTTAGAAAAAGCTGAAAATCATTTCATGAGGTAGATGACCATGTCAAGCAACACAGACTGTGGAAAACATCAGCTGAGAATACGAGCAATCCTGCCCACGGAGCCCAATTTCTGGTTGTTCTAATCTTTTTTTTTTTTTTTTTAAACGAAGAGCTTTTTATAAAGAAAGATGATTTTTTCTGATCTCAAAACCTCCCTTTTGCAGTGTTAAAATGTCAGAGATCTGCCTGATTGAACTCTACCCTACCTTACAGAATTTTTCCCCATGACACTACTATGAACTGTGGTCATATGAACTACATGACCTTTCTTCAGTACTCACCAGCTCTGCACCCTTGCCTATGTTCTTTATGAAGGAGGCTTTCGCCCTTATTCTTATTGATTACTCTTTACTACTCCTTTATTTCACAAACATTTTAATATGGCTGTCATCATTTCTGCTTACTTCTTACTTATCTTTAAGGATCTATAGAATGACAGTTCCCATATCTTCCCAACTGGTAATTAATCTCTTTGAGTTTCCCTAGTATTGTGTTGCCTTCTGTTTTGTCATACAGCTATTAGATTCTAAGCTTTTTGTTTAAGTGTCTTCAGTTTTGAAGGACTAGCATCTAACCCAGTTTCTTCTGTTAAATTGGAATTATAATAATAGACCTATATTCTTCTTACTTCTTACTGACCCTCTGCAATTTGTTTATATTCACTTATTTAAAAATAACTTATAGATCAACAACAATGCACCCATGCAAGCAATGAGCATATAAAAATTAATATGATGAATATCTTGTTCCTGTGACAATCACAGTTTACTAGAGGAGCCAATGACCTAATGAAGTTACTGCAAATCAATGCAACAAGTACTATTGTAGAAATAAATATAGGATTAAGAATATAGGGTTAAGTTGTGACTCAGAAGAGAGAGTAATCAATTCTGCAGAGCAATTAATACATGCTCTAGAATAAAATATGATGTACCTCACAGAGATGAGGACTTAGCAAATAACTGGTAATGGGATCTATCATATAAGATAGCCTACATATTACCTAAGAGAAAATGTATCAGCAATGTCATCCAAATGAAGATTTATATTTTCTCCAATGAATCCAGAAAAAGTATGTGACTTTAATAGAAAGATTTAAAGAAATGAAAATTAAAGCTAACTTGATTATTTTCTGTTAAATCTTAAATCCAGGCCCAGTGACCATGAAACACCACCATGAAAATTAAACTTTGTGGAAATGATGCAATGAGATGGAGAGGAGTGTGGAGAAAGCCCCAGAGGAAGGGAGTAATATTAGTGCAGGACTTTCACAGATCCATGCCCTATACTCTGCAACTGTCTTCAATAGAGAGTGTGTCTTTGCTCTGTAGAACCCTATGAGAAGAGAGAAAAGAACCTTTCCTCTCTTCCTCAGGGGCATTCAAGGAAAACACTGTATGAAGTCTTCTCTAATTTTCCTTCTGTACCACAGAGGGCCAACCACCATGGTTTCAACATAGGTGTTAATTTGCTAATTTCCTACAAAAAGTAAGATCTGGAGGAGCCTAAGTGAGTTGCTTGCATATGGCAATATCATAAGCAAGAACCTGCCATTTCTTCTTGGCTGTATGCACATATCACCCTAGGAAAATTGGCACAGGAAAACCCCAGGATTGACCACACGTTTGGATAGTACAGGTTCATCAGTTGGTCAAGAGAGAAAGACACACAAAAAAGGAAGAGACGTGAAACAGAATTTTGTGTGGTCAGACTTGTAAGGGTTTAGAATGGTGGGAAATGAGACTGAAGAAAGAAGCAAGACCCTTGGAGGGTCTTGAATTCTGTTCAAAGGAACTGATACGTAGGAGAGAAGGACCTCCAGAAATAAGTCAGGGAAGAACCAGGATCAGGCTGTAATTTAGAAGGACCTGAAGGCTGTGTGGAGGGTGAGTTGTCATCCACAGCAAGCCTAGGGAGGGTAAGATTTGAATTTCCTGTTTGCCCAGTAAGAACATATGACACCTGGTAAGGGTGTTTGCATTATACTGCTCTCTGTGTCCAGGAAAACAACTCAGGGATTCCACTGTTAACACGATGTCAGGTCTTCATTACTCTGTCATATTTTACTACATATGAGCTTTCTTCATACCAACCTCTCAGCTCTAGTCTGAGAATCGCTGGTTCTTATCCCAGATGGGAGGAGGAGCCAAGAACTGGAGGTTCCAGCAGAGCTCCATTAATCACCAAGGAGAGGCAGCTAGCTATAAAATCCACACCCCATACTGAACAGAGTGTGAGCAGGGTACGTTTAAAAGTATGGCTGAGCCCCAACGAACACCTCACTCTAATTTTGTCCTCCCTACCCTTAGGTGAAAATGATTCAAGACAGGGTGTACCCACACAGTGTTGGGGCAATCTCATTCTTTACAAAGAAGGAGGCTTTATGGTCATTATTAGGGAGAAAGGAAGATTTCCTGGGGGTTCTGGAGGTTCTTAATTCTCTAATTTTTTTCCTATTTAGATGACTCCATTATTTAGCTTTCGCTCTAATGTAGTTCTCCCCATAATAAATTCTGTCCTTCAGTAAACTTGTCAGTGGGCTGAGTACTTAATAGATTCTCAAAATTTGCCAATGAACTTATTTTATTTTTAAACTTATTTTATTTAAAAACGCTAAGCAGAAAGAAGGAAGCAAGATTTAGATGTAGTAGCTTTATTGGTTATGGGCGGTAGAAAACCAATCTATTTTGCTGTTGTCACTGACTCTCTGGTCCGAAAGGCACCTTAAAATCTCCATGGCTCTAGCCTGATTCCACTCTGGGACACCAAGCAGCAGTTGCCCAGCCTGTGAGTAGGCAGGGTGCGGGGATCTTCTTGCTTTCTCATGCAGCTCTTCTGATGGAACTGAACTGTGATTCCCAATAATGGTCACCCACTACTCATAGTTCCATTTTCCTACATGGAACAACTTTTTTTTTTTTTTTTTAAGATTTTATTTATTTGACAGAGTGAAACACAGCCAGAGAGGGAACACAAGTAGGGGGAGTGAGAGAGGGAGAAGCAGGCTTCCTGCCGAGCAGGGAGCCCGATGTGGGACTCGATCCCGGGTCTCCAGGATCATGACCTGAGCCGAAGGCAGTCGCTTAACCAACTGAGCCACCCAGGCACCCCCTACATGGAACAACTTTTACCCTTTTCTCCTAAGAGGGAAGGGGGACAAACTAAGCTACCATTACAAATGCAGCAACCTTTGCCTCTGGGGAATGCAAGGACCAGTGCCATTTGTTTGGGAATAATTGCTCCTTGGTTCAGTTTGCTGCCCTTTACAAGTAGTGTTTTGCCCCCTTCTTGTCCCCCTTTCCCTTCCTGTTAGCCCACTTTTTGAATATGTAAAATATGTAAAATCTGATCTTTACCAACAGTAGCATAAATCCTAGGTTCTTTTTTTTTTTTTTTAATATTTTATTTATTTTGACAGAGAGAAACACAGCCAGAAGGGGAACACAAGCAGGGGGAGTGAGAGAGGGAGAAGCAGGCTTCCCGCCGAGCAGGGAGCCCGATGTGGGACTTGATCCGGGGTCTCTGGGATCATGTCCTGAGCCGAAGGCAGTCGCTTAACCAACTGAGCCACCCAGGCGCCCCAAATCCTAGGTTCTTAAGCCATTCCCAATTTGTAATATGGACTGAGTGTCTATGTATTGAAACTTGCAGTAATTTTTTCCCTCCTGGTGAGATGTCATAGCTTTGCTGAGAAGGGTCTGGTGGAGGGGCAATATCCAGACCTCCTGACTATCCTGACAGCATGATATTCTCAGAATCTTCTACAGTCACTTTTCAGATTTTTAGGACTTAGTTCCCTTGTTCTAAGACGACTGTCCAAACTCTCTTAACATTTCAGACTGGTCACAGTGCAAGATGCAGTTTTGAATCATTACCTCTCTTCATGATTGCTCCTACTCCCTGTTTAAAATAAGTGAGTGGGTGGATGTCTGTAGCAAAAGAGGAGAGGAAAAGGTAAGCCAGGTGGATGGAATTGTTTCTCAGTGTGGTTGGGTCTCACAGCTTTTTAGGGTTGTTTTGTTTCTACACCTCTAGTCCCCTTTTGACCAACTCCTTCCCCACCTCTTCACCCTAAACCCCCAGAAACCACAACGACAGTCAAATAATTAAACACATGAAACAAATAAAACTGCCTCTGTGTGAATATGCCTCTCTGGTCACGCCAACCCTGTGAGAGATGCTTCCCTGGTAAACTAACAGGCAGAGTTTCTCGAGAGAGCCTGGCACATGACAGACTCTGCATCCTCAAGGCAGAAGGGAGAGGAAAGGCCCAAGCTTCTGAAGGGGTTTGGGCCTGTTGGTACTTGGAAACTGGGAGGAAGGTGGGGCAGAGCCACTCCCAGGAATCCTGGCAGCCTCCTGCGTTTGCAACCACCAGGCCACTTGTTCATGTAAGAAAATGTGTGACTTTGTTGGTTTCTTGGGTTCCTGGCTGAGCAAGGGTAAGAGAAATCTGGGATTGTATGACAATGGCTGAGCCGACTGTAGGACCTTTTAACAAAAACCCTTAAAATGCACTGTCTCAGAATTCTAAAGCTCCACCTCAACTCTAATTCAAGGGTTATGTTCTAAAATGATTAGTTATGCATTTTTGCATATTATGCAAATTTCCTGTCTTATAGACCCAGCTTGGGTGACATGGTTGGAGCACCTGAAAAGCTTTTAGAAAATACTGTTAACTGGGCCTCATGCAAGACCAATTAAATCAGAAATATTATGAGTTGAGGTATCGGTAAAAGCTCCCGATGAGTTTAAGGAGCAGCCAGGGTTGAGGACAAGGGCATTTTTGAACCAGTCTATCAACAAGTATTTCCAGAGGTTTCCTCTGTATTAGTGTTGTGCTACACTCTGGGACTAGAGATGAGGAGGCGATGTGGGCCCCCAGGGAGAAGAACTGACAGTCATTGTTAGTTGGAGGAGGGTTCAGTCTGAGGACCAGGAAAACGGGGAGAGAACAGTGTCCAGGAAGGTGAAGGAGGATGATGCTTCAAGGAGATTGGTCTGGCCAAATTTCAAACGTATCCCCTATTGGATGACAGGAGGACTGTTAGTTGGTGAGATCAGCTGCAGCGACAGTTCATTTGTCTAAGGAGATAAGGAAACAAAGCCAAATATGGTCTGAAATCTTAGCAATCCTTGTTGTGAAGTGACAGGCTTAAAAGGAGCGATAGGCTCTAGGAGGTTTTTTTCCCCTTCCAGTTTTATTGTGATATGATTAACGTATAACCTCAGATTGGTTGAGGATATGCAATATAATGATTTGATATATGTATGTATTGCAAATGATTACTGCACTAGGTTTAACATCCATCACTTTACTTTTTTTTTTTCTCATGAAGGGAACTTTTAGGATCTAGTCTCTTAGCAACTTTCCAAAGTACAAGACAGTATTGTTAACCATAGTCACCATACTGTACCATTATCTCTCCAGAACTTATTTATTTTATAACTGGAAGTTTGTGACTTTTTGACCTCCTTCACCCATTTCCCCTACCTCTATGCCTTATCTGTGGCAACACCAACCTTTTCTCTATTTATGTGAGGTTAGTTTTTTCTTTTTTTTATTCCACATGTATGTGAGATCTTACAGCATTTGTCTTTTGCTGTCTGACTTCTTTAACTTAGTGTAATGCCCTCAGGATTCATCCATGTTGTACCAAATGGCTGGATTTTGGGTTTTCTTCTCCTCTTCTTCCTTCTCCTTCTTCTTTAGGATTTTCTTCTTTTTTATGGCTGAATAATATTCCTGTGTGTGTGTGTGTGTGTGTGTGTGTGTGTGTGTGTGTGTGTGTAGCATTTTGAGTTGTTTAAAAGTAAAGAATGGGTGACCCCAGAGTGTATGCTCATGTTAAGGGAAAGGGAATGGCTGAAGATATAGGGGAGAGAGGAATAATGGACAACACATGGTTCTTTTAGAATGCAGAAGGGGTGGGTTCCAGATTGTGGGTCAAAGTGATTAGAGAAGAGAGAAGAGATTCTGCTGTCATTGTAATGGAAGGGAGGATGGAATTGCTGGAGTGGATTCAGATAAAAGTTTAGGCATGGGCAAATGTGGGATGCTTCCCTGATGGTCTCTAATTCACTGTGACATGAAGAGAGGTTGGTGGCAGGATTTCTTAGTAAGCTATTCCCCTCTGAGGCCTCTGGAACTGTTGAGCTAGAGTGACAGCTGGATTTGAGCACATCCTTTCTCACTCCCCTCACTCTCCAAGAACATGGAATAGTGTGTGTGTGTTCATGAATGCTTGGGCACCATGTGCACTGTGTCTGGAGGCAACTGAGTGGGAGGTAGTGTGGGAGACACTTTGTCTCTCTGTGTGGCTCTCTCCATGCCGCATCACCTCTAACCTTCACCTTACCTTCTTTCCCTGATTTCTTCAGGACTTCTGTCTTCCATCTCTTCATTGTTCTTTCTTTCCTTCCATTGCCAGAATACCAGCCTTCAACAGGCCATCACAGCTACTTTTATTAAGTATTTGTTCATATTTTTTGTTATGAATGCTAAAAGCCTGATAGTTCATCAATATCACTAGTTTTTTTCCTTCCACAAAGCTAGCTGGTTGACCTAGTCTGTGGGAGGCCATGATACACTGTTAGACACGGTTCTCACCTTCTCAAAAACAGAGACCCTGCTAATTTTGGCCATTCTAATTGGTGTAAGGTGGTATGTCAATGTGGCTTTGATTTGAATTTCCCTGCTGGCTAATGATGATGAACAGTTTTTCATGTGTCTGTCAGCCATTTGTATGTCTCCTTTGGAGAAATGTCTGTTCATGTCTTCTGCCCATTTTTTTTTATGTGATTATCTTTGTTTTGGGTGTTGAGTTTGAGGACTTCTTTATAGATCTTGGATATCAACGCTTTGTCTGTCGTGTCATTTGTGAATGTCTTCTCCCATTCTGTGGATTGCCTCTTTGTTTTGTTGACTGGACAGGAAACAACAAGTGTTGGAGAGGACATGGAGAAAGGGGAACCCTCTTACACTGTTGGTGGGAATGCAAATTGGTGAAGCCACTTTGAAAAACAATGTGGAGATTCCTTAAAAAATTAAAAATAGAGCTACCCTGTGACCTGGCAATTGCACTACTGGGTATTTACCCCAAAGATACAGATACAGTGAAAAGAAGGGCCATATGTATCCCAATGTTCATAGAAACATGGCCACAATCACCAAACTGGAAAGAGTCAAGAGATGAAGAGATCCTTCAACAGATGAATGGATAAAGAAGATATGGTCCATATATACAATGGAATATTACGCCTCCATCAGAAAGAATGAATACCTGACTTTTGTATCACCATGGACGGGGCTGAAGGAGATTATGCTGAGTGAAATAAGCCAAACAGAGAAAGTCAATTATTGTATGGTTTCACTTGCTTGTGGAGCATAAGGAATAACATGGAAGACATTAGGAGAAGGAAAGGAAAAGTGAACTGAGGTAAATTGGAGGGGAAGACAAAGCATGACAGACTGTGGACTCTGAGAAACAAACTGAGGGTTTTGGAGGGGAGAGGGGTGAGGGGATGGATGACCCTGGAGGTGGGTATTAAGGAGGGCATGTATTGCATGGAGCACTGGCTGTGGTGCATAAACAATGAATCTTGGAACACTGAAAAGATAAAATAAAATTGAAAAAAAAAAAGCACAGAGGCCCAAATTATATGGCAAGTGGAAACAGAGACAATTTTTGGAGATAGTGATCTTTCATCTTCATCTTACTGTTTCTGTCTCCACTTCTCAAATGTTAAGCCTGGGAAAGATGTGGCGAAGGTCCTGAAAGAAGAGCTCAAAATATAATATGCAATGGTTGCCAAAGGGCAGCTGAAAATCAGCTGTCCTCTTAATGAAACCTCAGGTTTGGCTCAGTAGGTTTAACATCCTGCTTGAATCAGGCAGTTTTTGGACTCAATTCTGCAACTGACAATATGACTCACGTACTGGAGAAATTGATTGAGAACGTTAAAGGAATTTTAAAACTGTGGTAAGGTACACATAACATAAACCTTGTCATCTTAACCACTTTTAAGAGTAATGTTCAGTAGTGTTAAGTATATTCATATTATTGTGCAACCAATTTCCAGAACTTTTTCATCTTGCAAGGGAGAAACTCTATACTCATTAAACAACTCCCTAGTTTCCCTTACCCCCAGGCCCTGGTAACTGCCATTCTACTTTTTGTCTCTATAAATTTGACTATTCTAAGTACTTCATATGAGTGGAATCATACAATATTTGTCTTTTTGTGGCTGGCTTATTTCACTTTGCTTAACATCCTCAAGGTTCGTCTATGTTGTAGCATGTGTCAGAATTCCCTTCCTTTGTAAACTTGACTAATATTTCATTGTATGTATACACCACATTTTGTTCATCCATTCATCCACTAATGGACACTTGTGCTTCTAAGTCTTTGGCTATTGTGAATAGTGTTGCTGGGAACATGCATATACAAGTACCTGTTTGAGTCTCTGCTTTCAATTGAATTTGAATTTGTTCATATACTTAGAAATGGAATTGCTGGGGCGCCTGGGTGGCTCAGTTGGTTAAGCGACTGCCTTCGGCTCAGGTCATGATCCCGGAGACCCGGGATCGAGTCCCACGTCGGGCTCCCTGCTCGGCGGGAAGCCTGCTTCTCCCTCTCTCACTCCCCCTGCTTGTGTTTCCCCTCTGGCTGTGTTTCTCTCTGTCAAATAAATAAAAATTAAAAAAAAAAAAAGAAATGGAATTGCTGGATCATATGGTAACTCTATTTTTAATTTTTCGAGGACCTGCTATACTGTTTTCCATAGATACTGCAGCATTTTACATTCATACTAAGAGTGCACAAGGATTTCAATTTCCCCAAATCCACACAAACATTTATTATTTTATTTTTTTAAAAATTTATTTACTTATTTGAGGGAGAGAGATAGAGTACAAGTGGGGAAGGGGCGAGGGAGAGGAAGAAGCAGACTCCCCAATGAGCAGGGAGACAGACACAAGGCTCAATTGCAGGACCCCGAGATTACAACCTGAGTCAAAGGCAGATGCTTAACTGACTCTACTACCCAGATGCCCCCTCTGTTTTTTTGTTAGTAGCTTACATAATATATGTGAAGTGGTTTTGATTTGCACTTCCCTAATGATTAGTGATGTTAAATAGTTCATGTGTTTATTGGCCGTTTGTATATCTTCTTTGGAGAATTACCTATTTGAGTCCTATGTCCATTATTTAATCAGGTATTTTTGGTTGTTGTTGTTGAGATGAAGAATATTTTGAGATTTTTATGACATGTATCTAGAATGACAAAGTAGAGTCTATGAATTCCAAGACTTTTTATTTTTCTCCAGTGACTCTATCACAGTTCCTGTTGACCAACATGGTGAGGTTCTTGAGGTAAATTCCAGTTTTAGGTAGCACTAAGGGTGACTGTATCCAGTTTTAATTATAACATATGAAAATTTGGGTCAGCTTTTTTTTCGATAAACCAGATGCTATGTTTCTTGACATATCCAATACAAAAATATTTTTATTCTCTGTGCTGATGACATGGTCCAACACGAATATTTTTTTTCCCTTAAGATTTTATTTATTTATTTGACAGAGAGATGGAGCACAAGCAGGGGGAGTGGGAGAGGGAGAAGTAGGCTCCCTGCTCATGTGGGGCTCGATCCTAGGACTCTGGGATCATGAGCTGAGCCAAAGGCAGAAACTTACTGGACTGAGCCACCCAGGTGCCTAATGATTGGCTTTTATCAGGAGAAAACCTCAGTATCAAGTATGCCATTTTTACAATGTGTTCCTGGGAAGAAGAGGTATATGGGTCTGTTCAATAGTTAAGTATAGTTATGTTTCCAGGGTTCTAGGGTGGTGGTGTACAGTTTGGGCCAACACCACCCATTGGAGCCATGGAGCTTCAGTACTGCTGCAAATGAACACATTGATGTTCATAAGTGGCAGGTCCCGATGGTGTCCAACTTCTCCCCTAAAAATCTTTCAGGCCAAGGATATCTCTTAAGTATGATAGGTACAGAAACTTGGGGCTTTGCTATACTTTTTAGTGCCTTGGGGACAGATCCAAAGCTGCTTTTTTGAGAAAAGCCTTATTTACCTATAGGTATCTTTAGCCCACTCTGTTAAGGTCATACCATTGGGCAAGAGCATAAATCAGACTCTCATTTCCTCAGTGTCTACACAACTATAATCTGAGCATGAGAATCTTCTTTTAGTCAGCCACAGAAAATAAGTAGGGAAATTATGAGCTCACCAGTAAACTCAATTTTGGATCATCTTAGGTAGAAACCTGTGAAAGTCCCAATGAGAGAAATGCAGAGAAGAAATGAGAGAAGTATAGTCAAAGACGGATGCTAAGCAATCATTCTTTTAGCTTCTCTGAGCAACTGGCTGGTACTGAGTTTTAGTAACCCAAACTTGGTTCTGTGATATATGTTCTGTTTCTATGTGTAAAATTCTGTACCCAAACTAAGACCTAAGACCTAACAGCATTCCTTCAATTTTTATTGAGGCCCTCTATAAGAAATAGCATGTATGGAACACTGAGCTTTTCTTTTATTTTTTTCTTAAAAAAATTGATGAAACTGCAATTAACACTGTGGTGTTACCCCGTATATAAAGTTATACCTCCCAAGTCATTTTCAGAGGAAAAAAAGACTTTTCCAAAGTAGATTTACATGTTTGCTTTTTTAAAAAAACAAGAATAAAGTTATGTATTTTATTGAATTTCTGTATTCTATGGTTTTATTTGCTTTTGCCTTTGCTGTCAAGATCAGTTTAAAACAATTCTTTTCTTTTTTTTTTAAGATTTATTTATTTGTGTGTGTGTGTAAGAGAGAGAGAGAGAGAGGAAGAGAGAGAGAGAGAGAGAGAGAGAGAGAGAGAGAGAGAATGAATGAGTGGAAAGGGCAGAAGAGGGAGAGACAGTAGTCTTGGGCAGATTCTGCACTGAACATGGAGCCTGACATGGGATTTGATCTCACAACCTTGAGATCTCCACCTGAGCTGAAACCAAAAGTTCAGTGCTTAATGGGCTGGGCCATCCAGGTGCCCCTCAATTACTCTTTTAATCTGATTTTTTATGTCAATATTTGCTGACTTTGCTTTTTTGACTTGAATATTCTTTTTTGACAGCTTGGTTAAGGTATAATTCACCATATAAATCAGCCATTTAAACTGTATAGCTCAATGGGTTAGATTTATAGAGTTGTGCAGCTATCATCACGACTCAATATTAGAATATTTTCATCATCCCAGAAAGATCTCTTTCCTTACCTCAGGCAGCCATTAATCTAATTTCTGCCTCTGTAGATTTGCCCATTTTGGATAATTCATATAAATGGAATCATACATTATTGGCCTTTGTGCCTGGCTTCTTCCACTGAATGTAATGTTTTCAAGGTTCATCCATGTTGTAGCATTTATCAGTTTTTCATTTCTTTTTATTATTAAATAGCATTCCATTGTGTGGGTATACCACATTTTGTTTATCCATTTACCAGTTGATGGACACTTGGATTGTTTTCAGGTTTTGGTTATTATGACTAATGCTTCTATGAACTTTCATGAACTAGTCTTTGTTGTGGATATGTTTTTATTTTTTTGGGTAGATAGCTAAGAGTAGAATTGCTGAGACTTATGGGTAATTTATTAACTTTTTAAGAACCTGCCCAACTTTTTCTAGAGTAGTGATACCATTTTACATTTCCATCAACAATGTCTGAATGTTCTAGTTTCTCCATGTCTTCATTAACACTTGCTATTGTCTACCTTTTGGTTTATAGTCCTTTTTGTGGATGTGAGGTGGTTATGTCCTTGCAACTTTAATTTGGATTTCCCTAGTGACAAATGATAAGTATCTTTTCATAGGTTTATTGCCTAGTCATATTTTTTTTAGTGAAATGTTTATTCACATCTTTTTGCTATTTTTAAATTGGGTTTTTCATTTTCTTATCATTGAACTGTGAGCGTTCTTTATATATTCTGGTTATAAGTCTTTTATCAGTTATATAATTTGCAAATATTGTCTCCTAGCTTGTGGCTTGTCCTTTCATTTTCTTAAAGGTGTCTTTTGAAGTGCAAAACTTTTAAGTTTTTATAAGATCCAATTTATTAATATTTTATTTTATGGGTAGTGCTTTTTATATCATATCTAAGAAATCTTTGCCTAAACCAAGTCACAAGGATTTTCCCTTATATTTCTTCTAAAAGTTGTATAGTTTTATTTTATTTTATTTTTAAAATCATTTTACTTATTTTTAAGTAGGCCCATTGTCCAGCATGGAGTTCAGTGCAGGGCTTGAACTCACAACTGAGATCAAGACCTGAGCTGAGATCAAGAGTTGGACACATGACTGACCCAGGCACCCAGGGGCTCCAAAAATTTTGTAGTTTTAATTCTTACTTATAGTAAGGGATGTTAGATCTATGATTCATTTTGAGTTAGTTTTTGTGTATTGTGTGAAGTAAGGGTCTAAATTAATCTTTTTCCTTGTGGGTATCTAGTTGTCTCAGCAGCATATGTTGAAAAAATGCTTGTGTAATTGTTGATTCTGGTTTTATTACATTTGTGCCTTTAAAGAAAAGGTAGGACATAAAGAATGTATGAATGAATATGAAGAGATTCTTCTCTGTTAAAGTTTTAAACACTTACATTAGATAATGAACATCTGGTTGATGTTTTAAAAAAAACTTGAACCATAATTTTATTTCATTTCCTTCATCTCCCCCATTCCCTCCCCAACTCTCCACTGAACATCTGCTTCTCTTCAGTGAGAGGAAGTGAAAGATTTAGGTCAGGCATAAACACAAACTCTCTTTACTGTATTGTTCCCTTTTAAGTAAAAAAAGCCCAAAAACAAAACAAAAAAAAGCACCCAAAACCCACCCTCCTGGGTCAGTTTAGCACTGAATTACCCTATATTAACATATCTATGGCAGTTTTTGGAAGCTTGCTTTCCCCAGGAAGCAGAACTGCTCTAGTTCTTCGCGTTATGTAACAAAGCTAATGGGTCACTTTCAAGGAAGCTAGCAGAAGTCAAGACACACCATCCTTCTAATATCATAGAACTTTTCTTTATATTTGATTTAATGATGAAGTTTTCACAAGAAATACCTTAGAGAGATCAATGGAGTTAGGAGCCCTCCCCATCAGATCCTGTATGTATCTATGGTGCTGGCTAGAGGTAATACCAAATAAAAACAAGTTCAGTTGACTTCAAAAAGAGCAGGATGATTACATCTTTCTTTGTGGGAATTTACTGAGTTCCTGTGTTGTATGGGGCTGATCTAGCAGCTATAACTGGGGTACTTTTCTACTCTGGCTTTGCCAAAGATCTCTCACGCTTAGGCTGTGGCATAATAATAGTAATTATAACAGCAATAATAATGCAATAGCTAATATGTATACAGCACTTATTATACACCAGACACTCCTTCCTTACATATATTAACTCATTTAACTGTGTTCTGGAGACGTACATTAAAGCTGGCATTGTTGGGGGGAAGAGGTATAGAAGCAATTTAGTTAGTTTGGAATATTATCAATTTCCTCTTATAAGCTTGAAGGAAAGTCTTGGGACAATGAGGGATAAAGTTGAATTGAATGGTCTTTTTTTGGGTCCCATCTATTTTTCAGCTTTAGAACTCATTTGAGGGACACCTGGGTGGCTCAGTCATTAAGTGTCTGCCTTTAGCTCAGGTCATGATCCCAGTGACCTGGGATCCAGCCCCTCATCAGGCTCTCTGCTGCAGGGATCCTGCCTCTCCTCTCCCTCTGTCTGCCATTCTGTCTACTTGTGCTCTCTCTCCATCAAATAAACAAATAAAATCTTAAAAAAAAAAAAAAACTCATTTGAGGAAAAAGTAACAGGTAGGAACCATTGATTTTCATTACCTTGCTTTGGTTAGACATATTTTTTTTAAAGGTTTTATTTATCTATTTGAGAGAGAGAAAGTGAGTGAGAGAGAGCATGAGAGGGAAAAAGTCAGAGGGAGAAGCAGACTCCCCACAGAGCTGGGAGCCTGATGTGGGACTTGATCCTGGGACTCCAGGATCATGACCTAAGCTGAAGGCAGTGGCTTACCAATTGAGCTAGCCAGGTGCCCCTAGACATATTCTTTTGCTATTCTTCCTCAAACACTTCCAGAATCCCCATCATCTTTCATGGGGATTTCAAGGCTCCCACTTCAGTGGTTTGGCTCTGGGCCATCCTAGGGCCATCCAGGGCTTCTCCTGGCAGGCTGACTCCCCATGGGTACTTTCCTGCCCTGGGTTTCAGCGTGGCAGTCATTTGCTGGGAAGTCATTTCAGCATCAAGGGGAAGGTCTTTTAAAATTCTAGACCACTGTTGATCAGAACCAGGAATTTCACTTAGTTTAAGATTTAGGTAGCATGCAAACATCCTGGCTATCTTGAAACTTTAGCCAGTTTTTTACATTTTAGTACAGGATTCAAGAACAACTTTCTTGGGAGGAAAGAAAAGGAGAGAAAAAATTCTGGGGGTAGGACGGAGGCACATGTTGTCAGAAACAGCAAGGGAGGACACAGAAGGGAGGAAAAGTTGGAGAGCCTTTGTGTACCTCAAAATTTTGCTGAAGGCCTTGCTCTGACAGCAGGGTGTGGATAGGTCCATTGCTGGCCCCCAAATCTCACCAACACTATAACAGTGACCTTCTTCAAGCTGTGCACTCACCTTTGTTGCCTGACTCAGAGGAATGACTCAAATGGTGGAAATGTCCAGACATGTAAGAAAGGAGACAGGTTATTACAGATGGGGGTGGGGAACTAGTTTTGGAACCACCAGGTGGTTCCTGGTGCCATCAGAGAAAACATGCATTAGGTGGCTCTCTCTTTCACTAATACATTGATCCTGCTAAGCAGGGAACATGATGAAGATGATCTTATTTTCCTCAGCTTGATTAGACTTTAAGCAGGTTTCTTACTGACAGTATGTCACTGACCTCCCTTGTCTTAGAACATTGACTTTAGAAAACTTACAGCTGTAAATTCTCTATTTGCCCACTTGAGATGTAAATCTTTTCCCAGCCTGTTGCCTCTTTTATAACTCAGAACCATCTGTTTTAAGGACTTAGGAGCCACCCTTTGAAATGTTATCATCAAGAAAGATAACATCCAGGTCTCCCAGTTTCTGTAGGAGGGTAGGAATCTAAACTGGTAAGTGTCAATTCATGAACACAGATGGCCTAATCACATAGACCAAACTCCCCTAATGTACTCCAGTACATTCTACTAGCTTACCTCAGCCCTTAAAAACCCTCCTGATTTTTTGTTTCTGGGGAAGTTAAAGTCTCTCTCTCCTATTGCAATAGATTTGAATTACGTCTTCTTCCCTTCCTGTTAAACTCTGTCCTGTGTAATTTTTCTTTGACATAGAGAAATTTGCACAATATTTACTTAAATGGACTCTCAGTATGTTTGGAAAGCCATTAACCAAGAAGACAGGATAACTTTATCATGGTACACTGTTATTTGGACTCATTATTAAAGGTCTGATACCTAAAAAATTTCATATACTATTAAAGACCTTTAATAAATCCAAAACCCAAACCAGAATGCCTCTCATCTTTCTTTGGCATGAGATACTTTAGATAAGGATATGTATACAATGTTAAGCACATATAGACATACACACAATTAGTAATAGCTATCATTTTTTGTAGACCTATTGTGTACTTTATATATGTAGTACTTTATATACATGTCCTCTTTGATCCTTATAGTATTTCTATGACTTAGGTATCATTATTTATCTCACAGATGAGGAAGCCAATGCTGAGAAGGTGAAATTACTTCAAGTTCTTGTCAGAAGTGGGATTTGAACCGAGTCCATTAGTCTATGAGTCATGATATCAGGTTTTGAATGATTGTCTTTCAAGGATTCACTTAGCTATCCTGTCAAGATCCTGGCCCAAAGGGAAACCTGTAGTTCCAGGAGGAATTAAGGAAGAACTTCTGTCAAATTGTCTCTCCATCCCATAACCCAGAAGTATTATAGAAAATTATACTATTCCTTAGAGAACCTCATTAGTATGCCCCAACTCTCTTTTCCCCTGTACCTGTCACATGTAATTTCTGCTTTGGGGCCTAGCCCAAACTCTTGAAGCAGCCACTCTGATTTTCATTTCAGGACTGCCCTGACAAGGACAGCTGGGGATCTCTCCTGGTGCTTCCAGCACATAGTATGTATTTCTTCAGTGGACCATAAACGTGGTAGCAACTTCCTCTCTGACTCATGCATAGGAGATTCCAACATTTTTGTCTGTCATTCTGTCAACCATCTGCCTATTAGCAGCACGTGGGCAATGAATACAACTCAAACAATGCACTTTGATGTTCCTGGCTCACAACCAATGACATCAGAGGCATAGCAGTAAACAGAGCATTAGGAAGCAAACAGCAATGGTTTCTACTTATTCCAAAATATCAGCAATGCCAGAGAAATACAATTCTGTTAAAGAAACCCCAAGTCTTTCAAGCTCCCTTCCTCTGACATGGAAGGAGAAAGACCTTTCCAGAACTGACTAACTTCAGTGACTTTTGTACCAGCATGTTTAAAAGCATAACAGACCACATTTTTGAGGCATCACACTGCCTAGAAAAAGTTATCTCTGGGCTTTGAGGAGGTCCTTGTTCTGAGACAGGTGACAAGTCTTGGTTTTACCCTGGAGTCTGCCTCCTCATATGTGGAACACAATGAGGTTTTATTCTGTGAGCCTGTGGAAAGCACTCTTGTTGGTTATGTATCTGAGCCACTTGGATTCAGGGAAGCAATGGTGAGGTCACTGAAATGCTTCCATCTCTTCTTCTTCTTCCGGGCAGAAGATTTTCTCTCTCATTTATCCTGTAACATATATGGCTCTAGTTTTGGAGTTAACATAAAAATTTTACTTCTGTTTATTATTGGTGTCACTTCTAGATATTTTTTAGTATTGATGAGATGTTTTCCAGGAATCAACATATACTGCCCTAGATAAGGAAGTTCAATGATTTAAAATAATAATTTCCCCTAATTATAAGCACTTTAAAGGAAATTTGGAAAGTATAGAAAAGAAAAAAATTACTCACAATTGCATCAACGCAGAACCAACCACTACTAACAGTTTTTTTCCCCCCTTTTGGTCTTTTATTCTATAACTCTGTTGTTTTCAAGTGAAAAGATAGGACTCCTGCCCAAAAGGAACTTACACCTTTAAGGGCAACACAAAGGAGAAAAATTAAGACATAATAAAATTGAAAACCAGATAACACATCACATGATAATGATGATGATAAGGGAAAGCAGTTCCAATCCTTTTATGAACATATCCACTAAATTTTTATTTTAATATAAAATTCTAAGAATTTACATAGAGAGTCTTTCTCTGAAGCTCCTAGTACACAAGCAACAGTTAATCAGCGGCTACAAAATAGTAAGTGGACGAGCATAATCTAAACAACTAATGACTAAAATGGGGATTAATTATGAGCCTAGGAAGTCAGAAAACAAATCTGAGATGATTTGATACATACTATATTTTTGCTAAGCTCATTGATTTCTCCAAGTGTCTCTGAGACCTATACCGCCTGGAATCAGTACCCTTCTGCTTTGTCTGCTGATCACTATATCCACAGGCAAGTTACTTCACCTCTTTACTGTTATTTTTTCATCTATAATATAGGGAAATTAGGTTGTTGAGAGTATTAAGTGAGAAAATATACCAAAATGACTTAATACAGTCCTTGGTGCATCATAAGCTCTTAAGAAATGCAAGGCGATATTAGTAGTGTAAGGCAGTGGTTAAGAGAACAAGCTCTCATCAGATTGCCTTGCCACACGTGGCTTTTTTCCTACTTGCTCATAGGAACAGATCATCAACAACGACCTCTACTGAATAACCCTTTTTGTCTCAAGTTTGAAAATGAACAGTTTTTGTCTTTGAATTTCTTTACAAAATTAATTTATCTAGCAAAGTAGGCATTCACGAAGTTCTTCTGGAATCCCAGTGTTTTCTAATGAAGACTTTTCATCAATAAAGGCTCTTATTAACATGTAATATTTGCTTCATGGGTACAGGTCTGTGAATCACCACTCTTACACACTTCACAACACTCACCATAGCACATATCTTTCCCACGTACATAACCCAGCTACCCTATTCCTCTACCGCACCCCTAGCAAGCCTTAGTTTGTTACCTGAGATTAAGAGTCTCTTATGGTTTGTCAGCCTCCCTGGTACCATCTTGTTTCATTTTTTCCCTCCCTACTCTTCACGACCCCCTGCCGCCTCTCAAATTCCACATATCAGAGAGATCATATGATAATTGTCTTTCTCTAGTTGACTTATTTTGCTCAGCATAATACCTCCAGTTCCATCTACATTGTTGCAAATGGCAGGATTTCATTCTTTTTGATGGCTGCATAGTATTCCATTGTATATCTTCTTTATCCATTCATCTGTTGATGGACATCTAGATTCTTTCCATAGTTTGGCTATTGTGGGAATTGTTGTTATAAACATTGGGGTGCATGTGCCCCTTCAGATCACTACATTTGTATCTTTAGGGTAAATACCTAGTGGTGTGATTGCTGCATTGTAGGGTAGCTCTGTTTTCAACTCTTTGAGGAATCTCCATACTGTTTTCCAGAGTGGCTGCACCAGCTTGCATTCCTACCAAAAGTGTAGGAAGGTTCCCCTTTCCCCATGTCCTTGCCAATATTTGTCATTTCCTGACTTGTTAATTTTAGCCATTCTGACTGGTATAAGGTGGTATCCCACTGTGGTTTTGGTTTGTATGTCCCTGATGCTGAGTGATGTTGAACACTTTTTCATGTGTCTGTTGGCCATTTGGATGTCTTCTTTGCAGGCATGTCTGTTTGTGTCTTCTGCCCATTTCTTGATTGGATTATTTGTTCTTTGGGTTTTGAGTTTGATAAGTTCTTTATAGATTTAGGATACTAGTCCTATATCTGCTATGTCATTTGCAAATATCTTCTCCCATTCTGTTAGTGTCTTTTGGTTTGTTGACTGTTTCTTTTGCTGTACAAAACTTTTTATCTTGATGAAGTCTCAATAGTTCATTTTTACTCTTGCTTCCCTTGCCTTTGGCGATGTTTCTGGGAAGAGGTTAGTGTGGGATGAGGTGGAAGAGGTTCCTGCCTATGTGCTCCTCAAGGATTTTGATGGATTCATGTCTCACATTGAGGTCTTTCATCCATTTTGAGTCTATTTTTGTGTGTGGTGTAAAAAAATTGTCCAGTTTCATTCTTCTGCATGTGGCTGTCCAATTTTCTCAACACCATTTGTTGAAAAGACTATCTTTTTTCCATTGGACATTCTTTCCTGATTTGTGAAAATTAGTTGACCATAGAGTTGAAGGTCCATTTCTGGGTTCACTATTCTTTTCTATTGACCTGTGTTTGTTTTTGTGCCAGAACCATACTATCTTGATGATTACAGCTTTGAAATAGAGCTTGAAGTCTGGAATTGTGGTGCTGCAACTTTGGTTTACTTTTTCAACATTTCCCTAGCTATTTGGGGTCTTTTCTGGTTCCATATAAATTTTAGAATTATTTGTTCCATTTATTTGAAAAAAAATTGATGGTATTTTGATAGAGATTGCATTAAATGTGTAGATTGCTTTAGGTAGCATAGACTATTCACAATATTTGTTCTTCCAATCCATGAGCATGGAAAGTTTTTCCATTTCTGTGGTCTTAATTTCTTTCATGAGTACTTTATAGTTTTCTGAGTACAAATTCTTTACTTCTTTGGTTAGGTTTATTCCTAGGTGTCATGATTTTGGGTGCAATTGTAAATAGGATTGACTCCTTAATTTCTCTTTCTTCTGTCTTGCTGTTGGTGTATAGAAATGCAACTGATTTCTGTGCATTGATTTTATATCCTGACACATTGCTGAATTTCTGTATGAGTTCTAACAGTTTTTGAGTGGAGTCTTTTGAGTTTTCCACATGAAGTATCATATCATATGCAAGGAGTGAGAATTTTACTTCTTTTTTGCTGATTTGGATGCGTTTTATGTTTTTGTTTTTTGTCTGATTGCTGAGGCTAGGACTCTAGTACTATGTTGAACAGCAGTGATGATAGTAGACAGCTCTGCTGTGTTCCTGACCTTAAGGGACAAGCTCTCAGTTATTCCCCATTGAGAATGATATTCACTGTGTGTTTTTCTTTCTTTTTTTTAAAAAATATTTTATTTATTTATTTGAGAGAGTGCATGAGAGGGGAGAAGGTCAGAGGGAGAAGCAAACTCCCCGAAGAGCTGGGAGCCTGATGCAGGACTTGATCCTGAGACCCCAGAATCCTGATCTCAGCCGAAGGCAGTGGCTTAACCAACTGAGCCACCCAGGGGCCCCCACTGTGGGTTTTTCATAGATGGCTTTTATGATATTGAGCTATGTATCCTCTATCCCTACACTGTGAAGAGTTTTGATCAAGAAAGGATGCTGTACTTTGTCAAATGCTTTTTCAGCACTCTTGAGAGTATAATATGGTTCTTGTTCTTTCTTATATTAATGCACTGTATCACATTGATTGATTTGCAGATGTTGAATCAACCTTACAGCCCAGGAATAAATCCCACTTGGACATGGTGAATAATCCTTTTAATGTACTGTTGGATCCTACTGACTAGTATTTTGGTGAGGATTTTTGCATCCATGTTCATCAAAAATATTGGTCTGTAATTCTCCTTTTTGATGGGATCTTTGTCTGGTTTTGGGATCAAGGTAATGCTGGCCTCATAAAATGAATTTGGAAGTTTTCCTTCCATTTGTATTTTTTTTTGAACTTTCAGGAGAATATGTATGAATTCTTCTTTAAATGTTTGGTAGAATTCCCCTGGGAAGCTGTCTGGCCTTGGGCTCTTGTTTGTTGGGAGATTTTTTGATAACTGCTTCAATGTCTTTACTGGTTATGGGTCTGTTCAGGTTGTCTATTTCTTCCTGGTTCAGTTTTAGTAGTTTATATGTCTCTAGGAATGCATCCATTTCTTCCATATTGTCAAATTTGCTGTTGTGTTGTTGCTCATAATATGTTCTTATATTTTTTTATTTTTTTAAAGATTTTATTTATTTGACAGAGAGAAACACAGCCAGAGAGGGAACACAAGCAGGGGGAGTGAGAGAGGGAGAAGCAGGCTTCCTGCGGAGCAGGGAGCCTGATGTGGGGCTCAATCCCAGGTCTCCAGGATCAGGACCTGAGCCGAAGGCAGTCGCTTAACCAACTGAGCCATCCAGGCGCCCCAATATGTTCTTATATTTGTTTATATTTCTTTCATATTGGTTGTGATGTCTCCTCTTTCATTCATGATTCCATTAATTTGGGTCCTTTCTCTTTTCTTTTTGATAAGTCTGGCCAGGGATTTATCAATCTTGTTAATTCCTTCAAAGAACAAACTCCTAGTTCCATTGATTTGTTCCACTGTTTGTTGGTTTCTATTTCATTGATTTCTGCTCTGATCTTTATTATTTCTCCTCTCCTGCTGTGTTTAGGCTTTCTTTGCTGTTCTTTCTCTGGCTTCTTTAGGTGTAGTGTTAAGTTGTGTATTTTAGACTTTTCTTGTTTCTTGAGAAAGCCTTGTATTACTATATATTTTCCTTTCAGGACCACCTTTGCTGTGTCCTAGAGCTTTGATCAGTTGTGTTTTCATTTTTATTTGTTTCCATGCATTTTTAAAATTCTTCTTTAATTTCCTGGTTGACCCCTTCATTCTTTAGTAGGATACTCTTTAGCCTCAATGCATTTGAGTTCTTTCCAACTTTCCTCTTGTGGTTAAGTTGTAGTTTCAGAGTATTGTGGTCTGAAAATATGCAGTTAATGATCCAAATCTTTTGGTACCTGTTGAGACCTGATTTGTGACCCAGGATGTGATCTGTTCTGGACAATGTTCCATATGCACTAGAGAAGAATGTGTTTTCTGTTGTTTTGGGATGGAATATTCTGAATATATCTGTGATGTCCATCTGGTATAGTGTGTCATTTGAAGCCTTTATTCCATTGTTGAATTTTTGCTTAGATTATCTGTCCTTTTCAGTGAGGGGAGTGTTAATGTCCCCTACTATTTTCATATTATTGTTGATGTGTTTCTTTGATTTTGTTATTAATTGGTTTATATAATTGGCTGCTCCCATGTTAGGGGCATAGATATTTACAATTGTTAGATCTTCTTGTTGGGCAGACCCTTTAAATATGATATAGTGTCCTCCCTCATCTCTTATTATAGTCTTTAGCTTAAAATCTAATTTGTCTGATATAAGGATTGCCACCCAAGCTTTCTTTTGATGTCCATTAGCATGGTAAATTGTTTTCCACCCCTCACTTTAAATCTAGAGGTCTTTGGGTCTAAATCTTTAAATCTGGAGTTGTCTTTGGGTCTAAAATGAGTTTCTTGGAGACAGCATATCGATGAATATTTCTTTTTTTAAAATCCATTCTGATACCCAGTGTCCTTTGATTGGAGGCATTGAGTCCATTTACATTTAGGGTAACTATTGAAAGATATGAATTTATTACCATTGTATTGCCTGTAAGGTGACTGTTACTGTAAATTATCTCTGTTCCTTTCTGGTCTGTTACTTTTAGGCTTTCTCTTTGCTTAGAGGGCCTCTCTTCATATTTCCTATAGAGCTTATTTGGTGTTTGTAAATTCTTTCAGTTTTTATTTGTCCTGGGAGATTTTTATCTCTCCTATTTTCAGTAACAGCCAGGTTGTATATTTTTCTTGATTAGTGTTCTGAATATATCATGCCAGTCCTTTCTGCACTACCAGGTGTCTGTGGATAAGTCTGTTGCCAATCACATATGTCTACCATTGTATGTTACAGACCTCTTCCCCAAGCTTCTTTGAGTATTTTGTCTTTGTCACTGAGATTTGTAAGTTTTACTATTAGATGGTGGGGTGTGGACCTATTTTTATGATTTTGAAGGGGTTTCTCTGTGCCTTCTGGATTTTTGATGCTTGTTCCCTTCACCAAATTAGGGAAATCCTTTCCTATAATTTACTCCAATATACCTTCTGCCCCCCTCTTTCTTCTTCTTCTGGAATCCCAATTATTCTAATATTGTTTCATCTTATGGTATCACTTATCTCTCAAATTCTCCCGTCATGGTCTAGGAGTTGTTTATGTGTCTTTTTCTCAGCTTCTTTATTTTCTATCATTTGGTCTTCTATACCACTAATTCTCTCTTTGCCTCATTTATCCTAGCAGTAAGAGCCTCCATTTTTGATTGCACCTCATTAATAGCTTTTTTTGATTTCAACTTGGTTAGATTCTAGTTCTTTTATTTCTCCTGAAAGGGATTCTCTAATATCTTCTATACTTTTTTTGAGCCCAGCTAGCACGTTGATAATTGTCATTCTGCACTCTAGTTCTGACATATTACTTATGTGCATATTGATTAGGTCCCTAGCCATCGGTACTACCTCTTGTTCTTTTACTTGAGGTGAGTTTTTCTGCTTTGTCATTTTATCTGGATAAGAATATATGAATGAGAGAACAAAATACTAACAGGATAGTGATGATCTGAGAAAAATATACACTAGTCAAATCAGAAGAGATCCTAAACCAGAGGGAGAATAAAGGAAGAAAAGTCTATATCTATATAGATACAGATATATATGATTGGACTGGTGAATAGAACAGAGCCACACACTTGATTTTCAGTGTATTTTGTTCTCTTTGAAGAACTTGCCTCCCAAAATTTCAAAGAAAGAAAAACTTATATATGTATAAAAATAAGGGTATACATGATGAAGGGAAGCAACATGAGTGTAAAGATGAAAATTAAAAAAGTTTCTAAAGAAGGAATTAATAAGATATCTTGGTTGAAAAAAGAGCAAAAAAAAAAAAAGAGGAAAGATGTGATGAGGCTGGAGACTAGAACAATGCCATGTGCTAGATTTAGGTTATATTTTGATCTATGAGAGGAAACTGTATCCCAAAATTCTAAAGGAAAAAAACCTTATATGTATACAAAAATATGCTTAAATAAAATGAAGGGATAGAATATGACTGTAATAATAAAAATTAAAAATATTTTAAAAAACATATTGATGAGATAAAATACTTAAAATATTAAAGAGAAATAATTAAAAAATAGAATAAAAAATAAAATTAAAAAATTTAACTTTGAAAGACTAAAGATTCATGGAGAAAAAAAGCCATGAATTCTATGTGGTGCATTCCCCTAGCTCTGGAGTTCTGCAGTTCTCATTGATTGTGGAACTTGGTCTTGACTGGATGTTCTTGTTGGTCTTCTAGGGAAGGGGCCTGCTGTATTAATTCTCAAATGTCTTTTGGAATTTGAGAATGATGAAAGGCAGAATTGCACTGCCCTTGCCATGGGCCACGCTAAGCAATCTGCTCAGGTTCGCTCTCAGTAGCTTTTATTCCCTGAACACTTTCCATACAGCTTTGGAGGACAGGAATGAAGATAGTGGCCTCCCATTCTCTGGCCCAGAGGGACTGAGAGCCCAGGGCCCCACTCCTCAGTGCACCTCCAGTGAAAAGCAGTTAACCATGCCTGTCTTTCTGGTCTCCAGCCACACTCCGTGCTCACCTGGCCTCTGATTGAGCATTTCTATCTCTGGAGCATGGGCCCCTTTAGGAGTCTCCACACACAGCAGATTCCTGTAGTGTGCTCCATTGCCACTCTTCCTGGTAAAGGAAGGAGAGGATATGCCCGGATCTGCCACTTGTGGGGTTCCTGCTTGAGGAGCAGTTGCCCCATTGTGCCTCAGATCACACTTTAAGGTAACCCCAAGCTGAGAGCCCAGTCCTTGGCTCTTTCCTTGCAGCCAGCCTTCCTGCTCTGATACCTGGGGGCTCTGCTATGGTCAGGCACCCTGGGTCCTTTTGTGGCTCCGTGGTTCCTGAGACTACACTGTCCCAGCAAAGACTCGACCTCCCTTGCTTAGCCTCTAGGGCGACATCTCTCAGTGGAGCAGACTTCTAAAAGTTCCGATTTTATGCTTTGCTGCACTACTGCTGGCTGGGAGCTGACCTTTCTCCTTGGGGTCTGTCTTCCCAAATGTCACCTCCAATTCACTTTTGCATGTGTCTTACCTTCTAGAACGTGGTCATTTTCTGTTCCTAGAATTGTTGCTCTTCTTCTCTTTGATATCCTGTTGAGTTGGTAGGTGTTTCAATTGGGTTGATAAATATCTAGTTGAACTCCTGGGACCTGATGATATCCAGGTCTCCTACTCTTCCATCATCTTGCTCCTCCCCCCAATAAAGGCTTTTGGAGAGTAGTAGTTATTTGCTATTAATGAAACAACATGCATTTTCACCATTAATATGGAAAATCCCCAAAGAGCAGTTTTTTTCTTTAAGAAATGTAATGTTGGGTATGTCTGGAGTCCAGTACAACTTGACTTTTTGCAGCCCTCAGAGCTGCCCGCATGGTGGGAAGATGGAGAAAAGAAACAGAGAGAGCTTCAATTTATGTTATTTATGTTATGCTCATTGAGATTTATGGAAATGCCAAGAATTTTTTACCCGGTATTTAGTGTTGAACATGATATTATAATGATTTGTTAAAATATACATTTTAAAAGCTAATATTGTTTTTATATCCCATAATTAAATTATGTTTATTTTAGAAACTTTAGAAAGCAGCAAGAAGAAAAAAATAAAACAAAAATCTTAACATTTTAATTCACTTCCTTCCAAGCTTTTATATAAATAGTTATATCTAAATATGAATTTATAGTTTAAATATGGATCTTCTGGTTTCTAAAAAAATTTTTTTAAGATTTTATTTATTTATTTGACAGAGAGAAACACAGCCAGAGAGGGAACACAAGCAGGGGGAGTGAGAGAGGGAGAAGCAGGCTTCCCGACAAGCAGGGGGTCCTGGGTCTCCGGGATCATGACCTGAGCCAAAGGCAGTCGCTTAACCAACTGAGCCACCCAGGCGCCACCTCGTTTCTAAATTCTTAAAGAACTGGTAAGTCCACTTACTTGCTTTCACTGGGCATTGTTTTTTTTTTTTTCAGAAGGCCTTGCTATGAATGTTGGAGGAGCCTAGTGATTCAAAATTACTGCTAATTCCTCTTGAGTTCTTGTGGGATAGGATCTTGCTACCCAAAGTGTGGTTTGGAACCAATAGCCTCAGTATCACCTGGGAGCAGATTCAGAAATGAACAATTTTTGGTCCCACTTCAGATCTAGTTAATTACAACTGCATTTTAATATGATTTCTGGGTGATTTGTACCCACATTAAATTTTGAGGTGCCTGGGAGGCTCAGTCAGCTAAATGTCCAGCTCTTGTTTTCGGCTCAGGTCATGATCTCAGGGTTGTGAGATAGAACCCTGCATCCGGCTCCCCGCTGGGTATGGAGCCCGTTTAATATACTGTCTCTCCCTCTCCTCTGCCCCTTTCTTCATCCCTCTCTAAAAAAAATTGATAACAGCACTATAGGAACAACCAGGCACCATATTTTTTCTCTTAAAAGACAGTTGTTGAAGGGTTAATCAGTCCCTATTCCCGGGACAACATCCTCTCCTACCAACCAATCAGCAGCTTCTTGGACTCTCGTTTACACAAAAGCCCTGTTGGGACAAGCCCCATTAGAGATCCTCCAAACAGCCTGCAGGGAAAAGTTTTGCTAGCTCCTAGAGCCAGGAGATGAAAGCCACAGAAAGAATCTGGGACATACCAACATGCCAGTGAAACTCCATAAATCTAAAGGGTGTATTGTTGAGCATTTTATTACTTTATGAAAACACTTTTTTTGGGCTCTCTGTTGAATAACCAAGAAGTGGTATTCAACCAATGAAAAACCCAGCCATAAAGTTGATCAATACTATCTTCATCAACAGGAATCTGTTGACTAGGAGAACTGAGGCTGACCTAAAGAGCACACAGGAAAGAAACACTCCAAAACAACATATTTGGACCCAGAGCAGCTTTTTAGATGGGAGCAAACATGTTTTTTTCTCACCATCATATTCATTTTCTGGAATAAGAAGTTATCTACAAAACAGGGTTGTGGAAATTTCTTGGTGAGCATGACTATTAATAATAATAATGATAACTTATATTTGAGAGAATTTTATGATTCACAAAGTACAATAGCAGTGCTTCTTAAATTTTAAGGTGCATATAAATTACCCAGGGATCTTGTTAAAATGAGGATACTAATTGAGAGGGTCTGCAGTGGGGCCTGACTGGCATTTTTAACAAATTTACTGGTGGTGTTAATATTGCTGGTCCACAAACCTTATTTTGAGGAGCAGGTTCTTACCATGATTTCTCTTGAGAGTCACACAAATTCTGTGAGGTAGATATACCTGGTAATTTTTCCCCTTTCCCCATGAGAATATTGGCCCTAAGAGGGTAAAGATTTGCTTATTGCTATATCCCAAGAACCAGTAATAGTAGGCATTCAATAAATTTTGTTGGATAATGAATGGCTGCATCTTAATTTTATATAGGAATTTGGAAAATGCTTTAACCAAAGTCATAGTCTAATAGAAATGAACCTAAGAAACCACCAGTCTGTTCTCTTTATTTATGAGTCTGTTTATGGTTTGTTTGCTTGGTTGCTTGTATATTCATTGGTTTTGTTTTTTAGATTCTACATATAAATGAAATCATATATTAAAAAAAAGAAACCACTTAAATAAGTTCAGTACCAACTAAATCTACCTTAGTGCCTTGACTTTCTGTCCCTTTTTCCTCCTCCTCCTTTTTCTCCTTCTTTAATAAAGGTAAATTTCTTTTGAAGAAACTTTTAAAATTGAAGTATAACATGGAAAAATGGCCCAAACATAAGCATACAATTGACAATCCTTTACAGTGGGAACATACTCATAGAACCAGCTCTGCAGACCCCTGTCTAATACCCACTCCCAGTCATTGTTATCTCCTTCAGAGGAGATTAATCCTCAATATTCATTGATTATATTAATTTGATCAATATAGCAGTAATTTTCTCTTCACTTTATAGTATTCCACTGTGTATATTATTCCATATACACATTCCAATGTGTGTGTATATTCCGTTGTGCATATTCCATGAATGTACCACAATTTATCATACCTATCACTGTTGATGAACATGAGGGTTGATTCCAGTTTTTGGTTAAGGAACAGCGCTACTGTGGATATCTTTTACATATTTGCTGGACATAGGTAAATTTTTCTTTGGAATATATACTAGACATGGAATATTTCTGATTTTGGGTATATTCAGTTACAGATATTGCTAACCAAACATGCTTTCAAAGTGGTTGTATTAATTCTTTAGTCTTTTTTCTTTTTTTAAAGATTTTATTTATTTATTTGACACATAGAGAGATCACAAGTAGGCAGAGAGGCAGGCAAAGAGAGCGGAGGATACAGGCTCCCTGCTGAGCAGAGAGCCCGACATGGGCCTTGATCCCAGGACCCTGAGATCATGACCTGAGCCGAAAGCAGAGGCTTTAACCCACTGAGCCACCCAGGCACCCAATTCTTTAGTCTTTTAAAAAAATTTTAATGTTGATTAAATTCCCTATGTAATCATGAAGTTTTTATTATTTATTTATTTATTTATTTATTTATTTATTTATTATTTACCTTTTGCTGTATGGAGAATTATGATGAGCTTTATTACTATGACTTTTGGATCAGGATGGTGGATTGAGCATACATATTTGTTTTTCTTCCTTCAAACACCTCATAAAATAACAGTAAATAGATTTTTCTGGAGAAAGATATGCATCTCAAAGGATAAAGAAAATGAGAGAGGAAATAATATCAACAGAGTTTGGGGTACTTAAGAAAGCTAAATCTCAACCTGATTTACAATACGGGATCCCTAAAAGCTTGGGGAATTGGCATTTAAGTACTCCTGAGAGAGGGAGGATAGTGCAAAAAAGCACAGTATTGATTTAGTCTATCTAAAAAGCAAATAGATCCCCACCCCCCAATCCACAGACTCAGAATTGCTTTCTACTTCAATCCACTTGGAGGAAGTTTGAAAAAAATATCACTGGAGAGTAAAAAATAGAGGGACCCTGCACTGATTTGTCAGACACAGTTGAGGATGGGCGTATGATGCTAAAAACATAGGGATTAAGTAAATTATATTCTGAATACCGACCCTTCTCCAGGTCTCTTTTACACTTAGATCCCAAAATGTTGGTAGGAAGGCAAATATCTTCTAGATGGGAGACTGGAAGATCTTTCTCTAGGAACTCTACTAAACCAAGAAGAAAGAAGTAATTGTACTGATTTTTGGGGAGCAGGCTCTCCAAGGAAATGGTCCAGCTAGATCATTAGGTATGGTGAAGCCCACAGTAGTCAAATGCCAACCATGGGCTTAGAACTTCCTATTGGCTCTTTTAGAACCCAATTCAAATATGAGTAGGCAAGCAAAGTCACCAGGTAGCTGAGATTAACATTTCAGCATAAAACAGAGACCAAAACAAACATACAGGAAAAAAAACAAAACAAACAACAACCTGGAAGAATAGAAGATTTTTCAGGGGAAAGACTATTAAAGAAATCATCGTTAATGTTCTCAGATAGAGATAAGATGGTATTGCATTCATGAAATAAGGACAAGTTTCTTTAAAAAAGGACAATTGAGGACACTTTGAAATTAAGATAATATGATTACAGAAATAAAAGCTCAACTGGGGCATCTGGGTGCTCAGTCAGTTAAGCATCCAACTCGATTTCAGCTCAGGTCATGATCTCAGGGTCATGAAGTCCAGCCCCAAGCTGGGCTATGCACTGGGTGTGGAGCCTGCCTAAAATTCTCTCTCCTTCTGTCTGCTCCCCCCAGCAGGCTCATCGCATGTGTATGCATGCTCTCTCTCTCAAAACAAAACAAAACAAACCCAAAAAACACCTCAACAGAACAGTGGGAGGATAAAGCTGAGAAAATTTATACAATTGAGCTATAAAAGGAAGAGAGATAGAAAAGAGATGAGAAAATATAAAATTAGTGTACCAGATCATGGGGCCCAATCCTTATAATAGGAGTTCCAAAAGGAGAGAAAGAAAAGGGGAAAATAGAAGGAATTCATTACTCAAATAGTTAAAGAAACTCTTCTAGAACTTAAGTTTAGAGTTTCCAGGTTGAAAGGATCTGTAGATTGCCTAGCAGAATGGATTAAAAATAGACTCATTCTAGGGCACATTATTTAGTTAACTTCACATTACTGGGGAAATCAAGAAGTTCTACCAAGTTCCATAAATTAAAACAAGTCACATAGCAAACATTAAAAAATCAATATGCCAAGGGATTTTTCAATAGCAACAACAAAATCTAGAATATAATGGAAAAGTGCCTCCAAATTTTTGAGGAAAAATGATTCCTAAGCTAGAATTCTATACTCAACCAAATTCATAAGCAAATGTGAGGCTAGAAAAAACAATCAGATACTCAAGGTCTGAGAAATGTTATCTGCCATGAGCTCTTTTGCGTAGATCTCCAATTGGATATGATCCATCATAATGAAGGAGTAAGCTAAGAAAGAGAAAGACACAGACATAAGGAACAGGGGTTTTAATATAAGAGAGTGGAAAGGACTCTTCAGAATGAATGAAGGAAGATCCTAATAGCCAGGCATTGTGTGGTGGATAACAGTGAAACACTAATGTCCAAGATTAAGTAAATCAGAAGTGAATTTTCTCAAGAAGATGAAATTAATAGATTGACATTGTGTTCACAATAAGTTGGTGGGAGTTGCAGAGAGCTTGGAATTGAATTGTGATAAGTAAATAGAAAAACCAAACATATGAGTAAATAAAGAAAAAAAGCAGGAATTAACTGTTCTCCCATCTCCTCACCACGCCCCCCCAACCCAAAAAAGAAAAAGAACTTGTACAGGAAAGGAATCAAATAGATTGCATGTCTCAGCTGTGAATGGCATTTACATAGTTACAATAATGTAAACAATAAATGTTGATCTAACCAAAATTTCTTTTTTTATTTTTTTAGAAGATTTTATTTATTTATTTGACAGAGAGACACGCAATGAGAGAGGGAACACAAGCAGAGAGAGTGGGAGTGGGAGAAGAGGGCTTCCTGTTGAGGAGGGAGCCTGATGAGGGGCTGTATCTCAGGACCCTGGGATCATGACATAAGCTGAAGGCAGATGCTTAACAACTGAATCACCTAGGGGTCCCTAAGCAAAATTTCAATACAACTCTATTGAATGAATGTAGGGAATGCTGTAGTGTGTGTTTGTGGTGAGTGTTAAAGAAATCTAAGCCTAATCTTTCCTGGTAGAAAATCGATAGACAATGACAAAAACTGGAGAACCAAGGAAATTGCAATATATGCACGTTATTATTTAGTGATAAACCAAAAGAATTATCTGAGGAGAGGAAAGATATTGTCTCTGGGAGGGGTTGCTATTTTTAAAATTACGTCTTGTAAAATAACTACATATCTCTTCAAACTATGCAAAAGTGTATCTCTGATAAAAAGAAAAAGTTAGAATATGTTTTATTCTGATTTTTACCACTGATGGCTCTTTAACTTTCTTGAGGTTTATCTATAAAAACGAACATTTTCATTCATAATTAAAATATGTCCTATTTTTTTCCAGTTGTTCTTTTATTCCTGGGGAATCATTTGTGGATCAAGGATCTTATTTGTAAGTGACTTTCCATTGTTTCTCCTGCATATGCACAGGTTCTGGGAAACAGTGAAGAGGACAAATAGAGGAAATAAGGAAAAAGGAGAACTTTCAAATGTTCCCACAACTGGATGATTTGTCTATGAATAAGGAGAATCCTTGACCCTGGGTAATTCTGAATGAACACACTTCCCCTTCACTCAGAGGTAGAGGAGCAAGTTGACTCTGGGTGCCCAATGTGGAGAAGGTTTCTTGTAATAGAATGAGAGAATCAGGTTGCCTAGGTGGCTCAGTTGGTTGAGCAACTTCCTTCAGCTTGGGTCATGATACTGGAGTCCCAGGATGGAGTTCTGTATCGGGCTTCCTGTTCAGCAGGGAGTTTGCTTCTCTCTCTGATTCTCCCCTTATCTTGTGTTCTCTCTCTCTCATTCTCTTGTCTCTCAAATAAATAAATAAAATCTTAAAAAAAATAAGAAGGAGAGAACCATGGTCCTATAATTGACATAGATGTTCAGGTGTGAGTCATTGACAAATGGTCATTCTCCTTGTGAAATGAGACTGGTCCAGGTTAGGCTGGTCCTTCAAAGAAGGAAAACCCAACAGGTTACAATATGTGTTATGGTAAGATAGCAGGTGTAATTTTGCCCCTGGCTCAAGTTCCATTGAACTTCAGTCCTACCTCTTGCTTAGAACCCCTGTATTGCCAGAGAGCAGCATCTCTCAGACCTTAGTGAGCCCCCCAAAAACCTAGAGGGCTTCTTAAAACATGGATTCCTGAGTCCCATCTTCAGAGATTCTATTTTAGTAGGTCTGGCAAAGGGCTCAGAATTTTCATTTTTAACCAGTTCCTATGTGATGCTGTTGAGTGTGTGTGAATTTTGAGAGTTTCAGTTGAATAGCAGAAGAGTGTAACATGAAAGAATGAGTCAGCAGCTCATAAAGATTTTTTTTTAAAGATTTTATTTATTTATTTGCCAGAGAGAGGCATAGCCATAGAGGAAACACAAGCAGGGGCTGAAAGAGGAGAAGCAGGCTTCCCACAAAGCAGGGAGCCCGACACATGGCTCCGTCTGAGGACCCTGGGACCATAACCTGAGCTGAAGGCAAATGCTTAAATAACTGAGTCACCCAGATGCCCCATAATATTTCCTTCTTTCCCTGTCTGGCTTATTTCACTAAACATAATGCCCTCAAGTTCCATTTGGGTTGTTGCAAATAGTAAAATTTCTTTCTTTATTTTTATGACTGAATTATATTCATCTATGTGTGTATTTATCTTACAACTTCTTTATCCATTCATCCATTGACAGACACTTAGATTGTTTCTATATCTTGGCTATTGTGACTAATGTTGCAATAAATATGGGAGTGCTGAAATCTCTTTGATATCCTGTTTTCATTTCCTTTGGAGAAATATCCAGAAGAATATCCAGAAGTAGGATTGCTGGATCATATGGTAGTTGTGTTTTTATTTTTTTGAGAAATTACCATGCTGTTTTCCACAGGGGCCGTTTCAATTTACATTCCTACTGACAGTGCATTAAGGCTTCCTTTTGTCTACACCCTCGCCAACACTTATAATTTCTTATCTTCTTGATGACAGACATTCTAATGGATTGTGGGAGGAGGTCATAGAGAGGACACGACCTCTGGTTGACCATCGAGCTGGACTCAGGCAATTGGAGGTTCCTCACCCCTCCCCTGCAATGTATGTTCTGTCCTCTGTTCCCACAGCCAGACCTATTTTCAAGGATGCAGCCTTGAGGGAGCAATGTATTGTTGAGACCATCTGCTCTGTGTTAGTGACTAAACCCAGTTACAGTCTGTATGTAAACTTTTAAGATTCTGGTGGGCAGGTGCACAGATCTGCTTGACTTGTGGCTGCTGGAGATGAGGCTCTAAGTAAATTCCCTTGTTTATTCCACCTGCCACCCACCAGTCTGCACTGGTCTACTTCTTTCTTGGGTACCCCCTTGCCTTCTGTGTAGAGAGGCTAGTTTCTGCACACCCTCACCAACACTTGTTATTACTTGTCTTTTGATAACAGCCATTCTAATAGCTGTGAATGATATCTCATTATATTTTGTGTGCATTTCCCTAATGATGAGTGATGTTTAGAACCTTTCCATGTACCTGCTGGCCATTTAGATATCTTCTTTGGAAAAACGTCTCCTCAGCTCCTCTGACCATTTCCTTTTTAAAATTTCTTGTATTATTTGCGTTTTCATTTTCTTAAACCATCTCACTAGAGGTTGGTATATTGTATTAGTTTTTAATTCAACAATTTTTGGCTTTATTAGTCATGTATATTATATATTAATTAAATCTTATTTTTATTACTTACTTTTTTAAAGTGTGGTTTTTGGCTTAACTAACATGTCCCCCACACCTCCCCCTTTTTTTAGCTTCTGAAGGTTGATTTTTAGCACTTTAATTTTTCGTCTTTCTTCTTTTCTAATACACGCTTTTGGGACTACCTATATCCCTCTAATTTCTGCTGTAGCAGATTTACCCAATTTTGTTTGTGGTACTCTTCTTATTATTCAGTTCTATATTTTTTTTTCTATTTTCCAACTTAATTTCTTTGATCCAATGAGCTACTTAGTTTATTAATTCACAAACATATAGGACTTTCTAGTTATCTTTCTATTAGCGGTGTCAAGTTTAACATTGTGGTGTAGTAAAAGACAATGAGTAAAAACAGTATTAAGGTATTTTTTGAAACTTGCTTTAAGGATGAGGGTGGTGTGCTTGAAAATTGTGCTGCAAAAGAAAACAAGTTCTGCAGTTGGGAGTGAATTGTCTCTCTCCATATATATATATGGTCTCTTTCCATATATATACATATATACACATATATGTATATATATAAATATATATTTACCTTTTTAAAAATATATTTATCTTAAATCTTAATTAGGCTTTTTAGCTATATGTAACTAAATATCTTCTATGTTTTGCTGATATTTGTATTCTTGTTCTATCAAATACAGAGAGATTTGTTAAACTATCCCTATATGATATTACATTTATCTATTTTTCCTGCTAGCTTTTGCCTTAAATACTTTGAGGTTTCAAATATTGCATAAAAACTTAAAATTATTGCTTTCATATGAAATGTACCTTTTGTCATGAAGTGACACCTTTACTTAAAAGATTTTATTTTTTAGAAAGTGAGTGTGGAAGTGGGAGGTGGGGCAGAGGGGGAGGGAAAGAATCTGAAGCAGACTCCGTGCTGAGTGTGGAGCCAGATTTGGGGTTTGATCCCTCAACTGTGAGATCATGATTTGAGCCAAAGCCAAGATTTGGATACTTAACTGACTGAGCCACCCAGGTGCCTATGAAATGACACTTTTTTTTAAAAAGAAGATTTTATTTAGGAGGGAAGAAGATGGCAGAAGACCAGGTGACCGCATTTCGGGGAGTTCCCTAAAGTGCACTCAATTCCAACAAAAGGAACACTGTAGGACCACTGAGAACACCCAAGAAATCAGCCTGAAAGGTGATATTTTGCGCTTCTGGAGACAAAAACGATCCGCAAAAAGGTAGAAACTTGTGAGAGGGACCAGAGGCTTGCCCCCAGAGACAGGGGAGTGGGGGAGGAAGCCCGCAGAGCTGAACCATTGAAAGTAAATATCCCAACACGAAAGAGCTCTGTGAGTGAGAAATAACAGATTACGGTCTGAATCGGGGCGAAACAGAAATAGGAGCAGAAATAGGAGCGCAGCAGAGCCCGCGGCAAGGCAAGGAGACTTTTCTTTCGCTGCCGCTGCCGCCACTGGAGCGGGGAGACGGGGACCCACAGGGACACAGAGTGCCCTGTGAGGTGCAAAATCAGTTTTTCCTCTGCGGCAGCAGGGAGACGGGAACCTGCAGGGCGAGGAAGTGCCCCGCAGCTCCAGGGAACTTAGAGGGGCTGGGGTGCGGAGTCTATCCCTCCACTGCTTAAGCCAGAGAAGCAGGGCTTCGTGGCACGGGGGAATCTCAGCGAGAGCGGCAGGCGTGGATTCTATTTTTCCGCCACCGCCTTTCTCTCCTGCTTCTCTCCACCTCGTGGGCCGGGCGTAGACCCCCCAGGGAAGGCGATTTTACAGACTTGCATGCGACCGGAGAGACCTCGGGTCCCAGGGCACAGACAAGGTCACGCGATCCAAAAGGAGTTGTGGTTTTGAGGTGCGGGAGTGAAGCAACAAACGTGGGGCGTGGGCAGAGATCAATCCAGCCTCTGCGCGTGCCAGGCTGTGACAGGCTGCCAACCGGGAGGTGGGAAAGAGCCCCTCTCTGTGTAAAGGCTCTCTCTGGGAAGGAGGTCTGGGCGCAGACATCTTGCTCTGACCTGACTTCCTCAGCAGCTGAAAAAGGACGTAAAAGAACACTCTGCCACCAGAGAATTGTAACCTGATGACCTGGTTACCATGGAGACCAGCCTCTAGCAAGGGGGCGGAGAGACGCAGCCCAGATAGAAAGACTGAAACTACACCACAGGCCCCGCCCCTAGAAAGCAAGCCAGAAGCTCAGGAGGACAACACTCAAACTGCAAAACCCCAAATCAGGGGAAAGGCGATTTATTAAACTCCTGGCACTGACTACAAGTACCAAAAGCCCTACAACTTATTGATAGTTTTCCACCTTATTTACTTTTTAAAACTTTTTTCTATTTTTACTTTTAAAGCTTCCATTCTAGGCTTAAAAATACATTCTCACGGTTTTTCTTCTTTCAATTTTTAACCCGCTTTTTATCACAACGTGATACTAAATACAACACTCCATAATTTTTTTTTACCTTGAAATTTTTTCAAACACACTCCTATATTTTCTGCTCTTGTTGTTGCCTCTTGTTTCCCTGTTTGCTTTCTCTGTTTTTCCCTTTCTTCTCTCCTCTTTCCTTTATTCTCTCTTTTACGTGTACATGTAGTTATAAGCCTCAAGTCAATCCCACATCCCTATTCAGTACTACCCCTATATACAACCACTTCTAATCTCCTATATCGTTTGAAAGTGGGCTCCTCCAACAATAATAACAAGACAAACTCGGGAGCGTCTGAAGCGCATTCCTTGCCCACAAGGAGTGTCAGCCCCCACCTTCCCACTATAGATTGTCAGTGTGTCTGTGTAATTGTCTTTGCTTTTGTATTATATAAATAGTGGTCTTGGGGGTCATATAGGTTGGGCTTTGCTTTTAGATCTTTATTCACCCTTGATAACCCTTTTTTTTACCCTGTAACAGTTTTCTACCATATAAATCCTACCACTGGGCCCCACTCTGGCAGGTGTTTCTTTTCTAACTTCCTCTCATCCGTTTTCTTTTTTCTTTCTCCTTCCTTTTCGGTGGTGAATTCTGGTTGCTCCAAAACCTTCCAACGACCAATCCACCTAGATAGTGGCTGATATAGTTAGCCATACACCCCCTCAACCACTCCTTGCCACAGTGACTCAGAGAAGAAACATCCAACAGAAGAAGAACCCCGAGACTGCAACCTCGGTCACAGAATTACTGGAAATGAACATAAACAATATGACAGAAATGGAATTCAGGGCAGCAATAGTCCAAGCAATAGTCAATTTAGAAAAGAACATTAGTCTCAAAGTGGAAGCCATAGTAGCAGAAGTGAAGGCTGAGGTTAAAAAGGCTATAGATGATATGCAATCTAATTTAAATATGATAACAGCTAGAGTAAGTGAAGCTGAAGATCATATCAGTGATTTAGAAGACAGATGGATTAAGAAGGAGGAGCAAGAGAAGTCTTGGAGCAAACAACTAAAATCCCAAGAAAACAGAATAAGGGAAATGAATGATGCCATGAAACGCTCCAATCAGAATTATTGGAATCCCCGAAGGAGTTGAGAGAGAGAGAATCCTAGAAAATATTGTTGAACAAATCATGAATGAAAATTTCCCAAATCTGGGGAATGAAACAAATGTTCATGTCCTAGAAGCAGAGAGGACACCCCCCAAGATCAATGAGACCAGAAAAACCTCCAGGCACATAATAGTAAAATTCTTGAATCATAAAACCAAAGAATATGTCTTAAGGGCAGCTAGGAGAAAGCGATCCTTACCTATAGAGGGAGAACCTCAGAATAACGTCAGGTGTTTCCACAGAAACCTGGCAAGCCAGAAAGGGCTGGCAAGACATATTCAGGAAGTTACATGACAAAAATATGCAATCAAGGATAATGTACCCAGCAAGGTTGACTTTCAAAATGGAAGGAGAAATAAAGAGCTTCCAAGACCGCCAAGGTCTAAAAGATTATGCAACCACCAAGCCAGCACTGCAAGAAATGCTAAGAGGGTTCTTTAGAGGAGAAATGAACCTAAGAGCAACACAAAACAGAAATCTACAGAGGTAATCTATAGAAACATGAACTCCATAGGCAACATGATGTCAATACAAACGTATCTATCAATAATCACTCTCAATGTAAATGGCCTAAATGCTCCAATAGAAAGGCACAGGGTTGCAGACTGGATAAAACGATAGGACCCATCCATATGCTGTTTACAAAAGACTCATTTGGAATCTAAAGACACTTCCAGACTGAAAGTGAGGGGATGGAAGACCATCTTTCATGCCAATGGACCCCAAAAGAGCAGGGGTAGCAATTCTCATATCAGACAAATTGGATTTTAGTCTAAAGACTGTAGTAAGAGACACAGAAGGACATTGCATCATTCTTAAAGGGTCTATACATCAAGAAGATCTAACAATTGTAAATATTTATGCCCCCAACATGGGAGCAGCCAACTACATAAGCCAACTGTTAGACAAAATAAAGAATCATACTGATGCAAATACATTGACTGTAGGAGATCTTAACACAGCACTCTCAGCAATGGACAGATCATCTAAACAGAAAATCAACAAAGAATCAAGAGCCTTGAATGACACATTGGACCAGATGGATCTCATAGATGTATTCAGAACTTTTCACCCTAAAACAGCAGAATACTCATTCTTCTCGAGTGCACATGGAACTTTCTCCAGAATAGACCATATACTAGGTCACAAATCAGGACTCAACCGATACCAGAAGATTGAAATTATTCCCTGCATATTCTCTGACCACAATGCCATGAAACTGGAACTCAACCACCATAAAAAGTTCAGGAGAAAATAAAACACTTGGAAGCTAAAGACAATCCTGCTCAAGAATATGTGGATCAACCAAGAAATCTAAGAAGAACTGAAACACTTCAGGGAAACCAATGAGAATGAAGATACATTGATCCAAAACCTATGGGATACAGCAAAGGCAGTCCTAAGGGGGAAATTCATAGCCATCCAAGCCTCACTCAAAAAAATTGAAAAATCCCGAATACACCAACTTTCATTACACCTAAAAAACTGGAAAATCAACAAAAAATTAAACCAACCCCCCCCACAAGGCGGGAAATGATAAGGATTAGAGCCGAGATGAATGAATCAGAAACTAGAGATACAGTAGAACGCATCAATGAAACTAGAAGCTGGTTCTTTGAAAGAATCGATAAGATCGATAAACCATTGGCCAAACTAACCCAAAAGAAAAGAGAGAAGACCCAAATTAACAAAATCATGAATGAAAGGGGAGAGATCACGACTAACACCGAGGAAATAGAAACAATCATCAAAAATTACTATCAACAATTATATGCCAATATGTTTAACAACCTAGAAGAGATGGATACATTTCTAGAAACCTATAAACTACCAAGACTGAAACAGGAAGACCTTGACAATCTGAATAGACCTATATCTAGTAATGAGATTGAAGCAGTGATCAAAAACCTCCCCCAAAACAAGAGTCCAGGCCCAGACAGATTCCCTGGGGAATTCTACCAAACATTCAAGGAGGAAATAACACCTATTCTCCTGAAGCTCTTTCAAAAAATAGAAACGGAAGGAAAACTTCCAGACTCTTTCTATGAAGCCAGCATCACTCTAATTCCCAAACCAGACAAAGACCCCATCAAAAAGGAGAACTTCAGACCAATATCGCTGATGAATACAGATGCCAAGATTCTCAACAAGATCCTTGCTACCAACAATACATTAAAAAGATTATCCACCATGACCAGGTGGGTTTTATCCCAGGGATGCAGGGGTGGTTCAACACTCGCAAAACAATCAACGTGATAGAACAAATCAATAAGAGAAGAGAGAAAAACCACATGGTATTATCAACTGATGCAGAAAAGGCATTTGACAAAATACAACATCCGTTCCTGATCAAAACTCTTCAAAGTATAGGTATAGAGGGAACATTTCTCAACCTCATAAAATCTATCTACGAAAAACTCACAGCAAATATCATCCTCAATGGGGAAAAACTGACAGCCTTTCCTCTGAGATCAGGAACAAGGCAAGGATGCCCACTCTCACCACTACTGTTCAACATAGTGTTAGAAGTCTGTTTCTTTCCAGTGTTCCAAGATTCATTCCCCATTCAGGCAACAGAAAGAAATAAAAAGTATCTAGCTTGGCAAAGAGGAAGTCAAACTCTCGCTCTTTGCAGATGACATGATACTCTATGTGGAAAACCCAAAAGACTCTACCCCCAAACTACTAGATCTCATACAACAATTCGGTAATGTGGCAGGATACAAAATCAATGTGCAGAAATCAGTTGCATTCTTATACACTAACAATGAAAAAATAGAAAGGGAAATCAGATAATCGATTCCATTTACTATAGCACCAAAAACTATAAGATACTTAGGAATAAACCTAACCAAAGGAGTCAAGGATCTGTACTCGAGGAACTACAGAACACTCATGAAATAAATTGAAGAAGACACAAAAAGATGGAAGAGCATTCCATGCTCATGGATCGGAAGAATAAACATTGTCAAAATGTCTATAGTGCCCAGAGCAATCTACACTTTCAATGCCATTCCGATCAAAATTCCACCAACATTCTTCAAAACGTTAGAACAAACAATCCTAAAATTTATATGGAACCAAAAAAGACCCCGAATCACTAAGGAATTACTGAAGAAGAAAAGCAAAGCTGGGGGCATCTCATTACCTGACTTCAGGCTTTATTACAAAGCTGTGTTTACCAAGACAGCATGGTACTGGCAGAAAAACAGAGAAATAGACCAATGGAACAGAGTGGAGAGCCCACATATGGACCCACAAATCTATGGTCAAATCATCTTTGACAAAGCAGGAAAAAATATCCAGTGGAGAAAGAACAGTCTCTTCAATAAACAGTGCTGGGAAAATTGGACACCTACATATAGAAGAATGAGACTAGACCATTCTCTTACACCACACACAAAGGCAAACTCGAAATGAATGAAAGACCTCAATTTGAGGCAGGAATCCATCAAACTCCTGGAAGAGAACATAGGCAGTAACGTCTTTGACATCGGCCACAGCAACTTCTTTCAAGACACGTCTCCAAAGGCAAAGGAGACAAAAGCGAAAATGAACTTCTGGGACTTCATCAAAATAAAAAGCTTCTGTACAGCAAAGGAAACAATCAACAAAACAAAGAGGCAACCCACAGAATGGGAGAAGATATTTGCAAATGACAC